>JXHJ01011958.1:2680-12935 GCA_001014935.1 Liriomyza trifolii | reverse complement strand
CGCCAGCCGGCAGAGTCAAACTTATGTTATTATTGTTANTTATGAATGCTTTTCTGTTGCGTACAACTTCTTCTATACCAACATGCTAAGATATTGTTGTATGTTATTGTTCAGGGGTCATTTAATATTTATTTCGTACTTTTGATCTTCAATTAACGTCAAAATAGTGCATATATTGTTCTACAAAAACTGAACATATGTATTGTTTTGTCCTAAAGAATAATTTTGTTGAAAATGTTCGTATCGCCCTCATAAATAAATTTTGTAGTACGTCACTTGTGATGGTACAACAAAACAGAGTTGCGATCAACTTGCATGATCTGTGGTAGAAGTGGTGAAGCAGAAATTTCCAACAACAAATACATGGGAAGTGTTGAAAAAGGGTAGGGTGGAAAAATATGGAGTCTTTGATGGCCCACATACTGCTCGCGGCAGAGCGATTTTTGTAATTTCTTACAACTACGACATATGATATGCTACAACTTTGTATTCTATGTTTCTTGGCGTCGACTAATGCTTGTTTTATAATAAGTGTTTGAGTGAAACACGCCGTAAGTGGAAAACCTAAATGTCAATTTATTCATGAAATTTTTACTATAAATATGCATTCAATATATTGTGTAGCTACCATTTTCAGCTATAACAGCCTCCAGCCGTCTCGGCATGTTGTCCACTAACGACTGGAACGAATTTTGTAGCAGGCTATCCCAAGATGCGTTTACCTGGGCGATCCGTTCTTCAATGTTGGTTGGCGTGTTAACAACCGTTTTTTTCAGCTCCTCCCAGAAGTGCTCAATCGAATGAAGGTGAGGTAATTAAAGTGGCATGGCAGCACTTTGAAACCGCTATCTTCAAGACATTTTTTGGTGTTTTTGCGGTGTGTTTTACATATTTATGATGTTGAAAGATGATATACTGGGGTTCTTTATTAAGCTTTTGTCATGTGGAATTGAGGTTTCTGGACAAGATGTGAATATCATAGTTGGAGTCCAGTCTCCCAACTATTCTCTCCATAATTCCAACTCCCCCTGCCATCATGGAACCCTATACTGGCGCAGTTACGCCTCCAATCTTTATGCGCTCTTTATATGACGAGTTTGCAAAGCATTACCTGGCTTTCGCTATGTCCAAACTCTACCATCTGACCCCAACCGATTGATTTTTGACTCATCGAAAACCCTTACAATGCTGAAATGCTTGCCTTCATGCAATGAATACAAGACAACTTTTACTTCTAATAGTAAAGCATTTAATAAATATATATCCGCCTCTTAGTAATCAATTTATACTCCGACAGAATTGGCAATCGGAACAATATGTATTATTATTATGTTTATATAAATTTTTTTTTTTAATTTTTTTTTGAGTTGTTGTTAGTTTGTTAGTTTTAAAATTGAGTGTTATTCGGAGTCTAGTTAGTAATTCCTGTAATGTTGCACATGCAAAAAAATTTTTTTGGCAGACATCTCAAGCAAACAGACATCCTCTTAGTTCTAAGATGAAACAAAAACAAACAATCATCAAAGTGCAATGATTAAATGTTTTAGTTTGAAAATTTCGATATCAGTTGAGCTACGAAGTTCCCTCTACTTTTCACTAACACAAAGTTCTCCTTGCATTTTCGTGTCCTGTATGTTTGTTTTTGTAATTTACAATTCGTTCCATAACAAGCACCTCCCCTTGCCGTTGTTCACATATAACAACTCATACCAAATGTGACATGAATATGTTTTTTCTTATTCTAAAGATCATTGCCAGTCACGCGATATTTTTGAAGGTAATGTTAGAGGAAAACATAAATAAAGGTATTGGTAACGCTGAGCTTTGCTTCAATTTTGTTGAAAACTCGAAATATACAATATTCGATCACTAAAATGCGTAACATTTAAACACTGAAAAAATTATAAACGGTCAAATTGACTTATGTTACGGTTAATTTAAAAAACGGTCAAAACAACATAATTTTCAGTCAAATTGACTAAATTTTTGTTAATTATTAGTTGACCGTTTTTCATTGGTCAAATTGACTAAATTTTAGGTTGGATGGGTTTTGACCGTCATTTTAGTCAATTCAACCTGTTATTTATTCAATATGACCGATTTTTTTCTTTCGGTGAACGGACGTACGACAAAAACATGTTTTTCTTTGTAGGATGTTTCCTCTCGTGTTTTGATGAACGAAATATTTTTACTGTTTAGAGAACCGTGGTGCAGTGTTTCCAACATCTGGGAATTCACTACCCTAAAATATAGTATCCAGAATCACCTGAGAAGATATATTATGTAGAGAAATATACATTTTCAGATACACGGAGAGAATTGTAGTCATATATTATGCGCTGTACTCATAATCTATGCTGTCATTATGTATGAAAAACCACCATAAAACCTTATTCATAATATATGATTACCTAATCGTTATTAGTGAATAAGCAGCCGAAGCTTAAATATGAATAAACGAACCCAATAGTATGTTTTATGAATAGTTATGAATACTGCTTGAATAGTTGTCAATATTTCATGAATAGTTGTTAATACTCCATTAATAATTATCATTAATTTATGAATAACTGGTTATACATAATTTATAAATAGTTCTTAATACTTCATGAATAGTTTCTTATACTTCATGAGTGTTATTTATGTTTTTTTATTAGCAAAACAACATGTTTATTTTTATTTGATTTTTAGTTTATTTATGAATTCTTTTTTTTCTACATAAATTATTCTTAACATAAACTTAATAATATTTTATAGAAATTTATTTTACAAAACATTCGGGATGCAAAATTTTTTAGTTTTCAATATTGGGTGAAGTTCTTCGAAATCAATGTCAATCTACAAAGGCAAAAATATATAACAATAATAATTTATAATTAATAACTAGTACCTACCAATCGATATCATTTACTTTGCGTAAATAATGGCCACTCAGCCAAAACGAACGAACTCTAGGCGTTGGTTTTCGATTTCACGCCGGCGAAGAGGAAAAGAGGTCTTCCATTTATTTTCCACAGTGTCCCATGGCGCATTCCGCGTTTTCAGACAACATTTTTCGTCCGGGTCTGTATTAGAAAAAAATAGATATATATGTAACTGTACCGTCAGAAACTTCTGCCTCTAAAACTTCACCACTTTCTGTCATCTTCTGTAACAATCGTAATTGAACTTTTTATGACACACCAATTTTATTCACTTTTTTTAAATTAATTATTAAGCACAAGCCACCTTCTCCAACTCCCGAAGTAAAATGAAATAAAAATGCGCTTAAGCTTTCGGTTTTCGGTGACGCGTAAAGGTGTTGTCGTGTAATCACTTATCATACCATAAATACATGATATATTNTTCCAAAATGAATATAAATAATTTGAATCGAGGACCAAATATTTTTGTTGTGTTGTCGTGAAATCACTTATCATAACATAAATGCATGATCTATTAATAAGCAATTCATAACATCACGATCAACAGACTTATGACAGGATATGTATGTTATTGCTCATGACTTGTGCATAAGCAAGTAAAAGAATTGCACCGATTTGTTTTTGTTCTTTTATAATGCAAATGACGGACGACATACGAAGATCTATGTCCGGTAACAATGATTTTATACTTAACTATTCATAAAACCTTCATTAAATTTTAAAGCTTAATCAGAATTCATGAACATAATGTATGTTTTATACCTATTATTAATTTTTCTCAATTTATAATATTTACAAAATATACAATTCTCTTATTCATAATTTAAGAGTAATATTTATAAATTAATCAGAATTTATAAACAAAAATTATAGTAAATGCCCTTGTATTCATAAGCCATAACATACCGATTGATTTTATAGTTATGAATACCTTATTCCTATATTATGAATAGCAATTTTCTCCGTGTAAAAACAAATATTTATTTACCTGAAATCCAAGTGTTACTGGGCAAACTTCAATTCAATTAATCTCTTCAATGTGCTTAAATTCCACACATGTGAATTGTGGTTTGATCCTGGATACCGTGCAACAACATATCTTATTTGCAATTTGTAATCGCAAAACTGTAAAAGAACATTCATATCAGTGATGCAAAGATATGGGAATTCGCCACCCTAAATATAGTTCAAAAAACCGTAAAATTTATTTAAAAGAAATTTAATGTGTTTTTTAAATTGTTTATTTACAGTTACAGTCGAACCCGCTTAATTGCAATTCGCTTAAATGAAAACCTCGTATAATTGAAACACTTTTCTTATCAAAAAGTCATGGTTTCTTTGAAATTTTGTTCGGTTGTATGAAAAACTCGGATAATTTAAAAAAATACTCGGACATTTTCGATGCTCAATTAACGGGTTGACTATATATATTTACAGTTAAATTATAATTAATTAAGAATTAAGAAATAAAAATTATTATAAATGAAGAAAGCTCATTTCTTCTATAAGGTTAAGTTCTTCTTCATCTGTCTTCTTTGTAATTTTAAAATCATACATTTTGTAATTAAACTTTCTTAACACATTCGTTGTCGGTGTAAAATTAACGCAATTGCCCTGTCGTTTTAATGTATATTTAACTATAAGTAAAGAGTTTAGCATATCTAAGGACAGCTAATTTTAGTTTTTAATATACATAGAATAGATCGAAAAAGCTCGTTCTACTTCTGCATTAGAAAAAGGCCAAAGCGAACTTAGATATATTTGGAAATCTTTTATTTCTCCCTGAGTCAATATCTTCAGCCACTTCAGTATAAATGAGATGAAAAGACATAACCGAACATTTCTGTGTTCTCGAAAATTTTCTAAAATATTCATTGGAACAATTTTTTTTTTTTGTTATTTGTTGATTTGATTTTAAAGACTGTAGATTTTCACCAAATAAAGTGAAATTTACTGTTAAATGTGTGAAATTGTTTGTTTTTAATTTTTGAATTTTTTAATTCAACTTTCTTTTATACCACAAATAATGAGTGCCTGAATCAGTAAATCTTGAGTTTATCTATTTAGTATAGACCTACACATATAGATAAAAAGATATACATATGTTTGTTTTACTGTTTGGTTTATTTTTGTAGGAATGTGTGATGGAGGTCTAGAAGACGGTTGTTTGGCTGCCAGTCGTGACGATACCACAATTAACGCTTTGGATGTGGTAAATTATTATTAAATAAAGAAAAGATGCCGTTTTAACTTGACGTTGTTTTTTGACTGCAGTTACATGATTCTGGTTACGATCCAGGTAAAGCACTGCAAGCATTAGTAAAGTGCCCAGTATCAAAGGGCATTGATAAAAAATGGACAGAGGACGAAACTAAGAAATTTATAAAAGGCTTACGTCAATTTGGTAAGAATTTTTTTCGCATACACAAAGATTTATTGCCACACAAAGAGACACCAGAATTGGTTGAGTTTTATTATTTGTGGAAAAAGACTCCCGGCGCCAATAATAATCGGCCACATCGGCGGCGGAGACAAAGTGCATTGCGTCGCAATCGTGTCACACGAGCGAGCAATACGCCTCCCAAAAAGGAGGATACACCGGAACCGCAAACGGCGACGACGACAACTACGGCTGGTACAGAAGGTGGGGCGAATCGCTCATCGCCCGTTGTTTCCAAGGAAGAGAACAGTTCTCTCACCGAGGACGACGTTAGCGAATGCGACAGTGATTCAAGTCTCACCAATAAAAGAGATGAATCCCCGTCTAGAATGAGGACTAGAAATAAACAACAACAACAGCAGACAAATGCTAATACAGGCAACAATAATAACAACAAAGATAATGTTCACAACACCGGGACACAAGCAGCTGCAGTGCAAGTGGCCAATGGTAAGCGTGCCAAACGTGGCACAGAAACGCCAGATAGCAATATGTTAGCTTCTGTAGGTGTCGGTGTGGATAGTCCTAAAACTCCCAACAAAGCAAATAGCACCGGAAATGGGCTGGAAAATAATACAAGCGCTAGTAAACGCAAGGGTTGCAAACAGGAGACACCGAACAAAAAGAAACGCACTGAATTTGACGGTGTGCATTTAAATGAAAGCAGCAATGCCAACGATGAAGCCAAACAACGCAAGCGTGCGGACAGCCCGGTGGAGAGCATGAACTCAGACAGTCGTCCAGACTCTGTGCTCGATGAAAGTGAGTTCAACAATACAGACAGTGTGGAGCATCAATCCAAAGACAGCAAAGAGTTAGCCAATAAAGAGGATATGAATAATCCGGATGCGGGAATGAAGTGCTTAGATATAGATGGCAAACCCGGTGACAAGGATGATAGCCTCAAAGATGCTATTAAAAATATGGATGAGGAGACTAATATTCAAGCGCCTACCACGAAACTAAATGCTGCGGATGCCGCCACGAATGAGGTCAACTTGCTGCCCATGAAAATACCCACTATAGCAACAGTGGAGGCCTTGAATGCCACCGTAGTGCATCAATTGAATACGGACGCTGCCAAAGAAGAGAAAGCGGATATGACTGAAATACTGGATATGCCCAAGGAGCAAGAAATATTAAAGAAATTAGCAAATATTAAAAAAGAAATAACACAACCATTGACGACGCTGTCCCAAGCAACTGGCGATAATCATAATGCTGACAATGCTGCCATTTATATAAAGAAGGAGCCCTTGGAAGACTGCCTGGATAATAGCTCGAATCAAAACAGCAACGAACCGCAGGATCTTAAAATAAAAATGGAAATGAAACATGAGGAGCAAAAGCTGTTAGCAGAGCAAACAAATCATCCTGACACAGCCATTTCAAATCTTAATCATGCCGCCCCTGGCTTTCTACTGCATGCGCCAGCGACAAGCAGTGAAGGTAAGTTTGAAGCCACGGAGAATAAGTATATGAGCTCTTCGGATGGTGTCAAATACGAACTTACTAGCAAATATAGTGGCAATCATTCAGACCATAAATACAATACACAACAAAGCTTGGAGTCCATGAAATATGGCCAAGAGTTACAACCGCCGCCTAATAAATATGAAATGAAGTTTATGATTGAGCAACAGCAGCAACAACAGCAGGCAGCAGCGACCAAATATGGCTTGGAGCTGTCAATGCATCATGCCACATCCAATGTGCCTGCCAATGGAAACAAGGGCTTTGCCCCCTTGGATCCAATTAAAATACCAGATGTAAAGCCCAGTTATGCGCAAGCCTTACCAGAAGCGGCAAAGTATCAAGCACAGTCAGCTGGTAACTCTGATAATATACAGTCGCATAAGTTCATACCGCAATTGGTAAATGAACCGCAGAACCAAGCAGGCAACAATGTGTCCACCACGAGCAGCACGCCGATGCCTGTAGTGTCCGTGACTCATACACCACCACCTGGCGGCATCAACATGCCAAAGGTTCACTATCAGCACGATTTGCCGCATTCCTTGTCGCGCACTAATTTTGTGGATACCAGCGGGCTTATGGTAAAATATGGTGATCCCTTGCAGAGTAAATACGGTCTGTCCCAAGAGCTAAAATATGCAGCGTCTGGCAATTCCAACGAAGCGCCTACACCTGTGAGCATGAAACAAACATCAGCGACAGGCGCATATTTTGGTGACAATCTCCTCAAGACCCCAGGCTATAACAGTCAAGAAATTAGCTTGAAGTACGCCAATACTGAATCGCCCTTAGATGTGTCCTCGTCACGCTCCACGCCCGGCCAAGATAGTCAAAGTAGCAGCGGCAGCTCCCAGACCAACACGCAACAAAACACGGCGCATTTCTCCTCACCGCATATGCCTGCGCCGACCTTGCTACATACACCCACTAGCGTCCAACAAACGATGCATATAGGCACTCATATCAACTCAGCGGGTTCATCAAGCGCCGCAGTTCAAGTTTCTTTGTCTCAGGGTGCCATAGTATCATCAGCTATGGGTCTGACGGTGTCTACGAGTAGTGGGGGAAGTAATAGCCATGCTACCACGCTAGCAACGCTTGCGCCCAGTTCGCTGACCTCTCACGCTCAGCAAATGTCTAATGCTCATTTACAGCAACTACATCGGCCACATCCAGTAGAGCTGCCGCCTAATTTGCAATCCCACGGACCCATGCCGTTGACACTGCAAGGACACGCGCCGCATCCGCTTCCGCTTGTGAACTCCTCACAAGGCTTGACGCCCGTCAGTGCTTCTACAGTGCGCGCGCCATCCCCTGCGCAGCAACAGCAAAGCGCACCTGCACAGCAACGACTGTTGCATGATGAGCGGAACCCACAACCGCCGCCGCAACCACCACCGCAGTCACAGCATGTACAGCCCGCTGCCACACAGCAATCGCCCCACACGCATTTGCCGCACGCGCACGTCACGCACGCGCATCGCACTTCACCTTTGCCCGGTTTGTCCAACAATGCGCCTCCCGGTCTAATAGGACACCCTATGCCAATACATCCGCATCTGGCGCATTTGCCACCTGGCCATCCTGCGCATGCGGCCGCGGCTGCTGCCGCCGCCGCTGTTGCTGTCGGCCATCCCAGCCATCACATGCTCTCGCATTCCATAGCTGGTTTGGGGCCAGCGGGAGGACCCATTGCACTGCTAGCCGGCCCACCGTCCTTGACGGGGCTCACTGACTCCCCCGTTAGCAGACGCACACCACCAACGCATATACAAACAACACACTCAGCGACAGTGGGCGCTGCTGCCAGCACTCCCACATCCAGCAATCTGAGCATGAGCTCTACGAGCACTGTGCCATCTTCAGCTTTCAGTCGTGCCTCGCCGAGTGTACAGAGTTCCTCCGCTGGGGCAGGCACCGGCATTAGTAATGCGACTGCTGTAACTGCACATCGCTCTTCTTCGCCAGCCAGTAGCGTAGGCAGTTTAAGTAGACAGAGTCCGTTGCATCCAGTACCGCAATCGCCGCTCAGTCATCATCCATCCTCATCTGCGCTTTCAGCGGCGGCAGCAGCGGTGGCGGAACGCGATCGGCATGCGTTGTTGCGTCAACAGTCGCCTCATATGACACCGCCACCGGTGTCAAGTGCTTCGGCGCTAATGGCCAGTCCTTTAAGTAAGATGTATGGTCCTCAGCCGGGGCAGCGAGGCTTGGGAGCTTCTCCTCCGCCTCATTTAAGGCCGGGTGCTTCACCGCCTGTTATTCGCCATCCTCAGATGCCGCTGCCGTTGCCATTGATAACTCCTGGTACGGGCATACCGCAAATTGGCGTTCATCCGGGACAGTCGCCGTATTCGCATCCGTTGTTGCATCCATCGATGTTCTATTCGCCTCATCATCACAATCCCTTCAATTCTCCATATGGCTATGGGCCGTATGGGCCTGGTTTTCCTGCAGCCTACATGAAACCACCACCGCCGTCTGGACCGCTGGATCCATCGGTGATTGCTGGTCATCATCCGGGACTGCCTGGTCCCCCACCAACGCGACCTGATGATCCCAATTCTGTGGCTGTAGCTGCTGCTGCAGCTGCAGCGGCTGCTGCTGAGAAACAGCATCAGCAACAGGCTGCGGCGCAATTAAAACAGCAACAGCACCAAGTGCAGCATCAGCAACAACAGCAAGCACAACAACAGCAAGCGCAACAACAGCAAGCACAACAGCAAGCCCAACACCAAGCACAGCAACAACAACAACAGCAGCAGCAACAACATCAAGGGCAACATCAACATGCACAACAGCAGCAGCAACAACAACAACAGCAAGTAACACAATCAGGTGCACCTCAAACTGCCTCACATGTGCCTCCACATCAACCACTTGCTCAGCATCCTCATGCTCATGCCGCTCATGGGCATGCGCATCAACAACACGCTCAGCATCAGCAACATCCGCATGCACAACATTCGCATACAATGACTCAGAATAAGCCACCCACACCAAAGACACAACAAGGTTCCAGTGGTCCGCCGGGTAGTGGACCGCCTAGTGCTTCTGGTTATTCGGCTTCACATTTGTCAGCATATCCACCGCATACGTCTCCGTTTGCTGATCCACAGGCACATGGTCTCAAACCTACCTCGCATATGGAGGCGCTGCGTGCTCACGCTCATTCTGCAAATGTTGGACTCTCTGGAGCGCATCATCCATCAGAGCCATGTGAGTTATAAAAAAATATAGTTTATAAGCAAAATTTATCGTAATTTTGATATTTTTGTCTCTCAAAGGATCTAACTGAATAATATTTGATTTATGTGGTTTTCATATATCTGTCGAATATCTAATCTTCTGATTTTCTTTTTGAGTTTAATCATAGAGAAAGAATAATAACAAGAGTCCGAATGTGAACATGTAC
>JXHJ01011604.1:0-12663 GCA_001014935.1 Liriomyza trifolii | reverse complement strand
CCATTTTTGAAAAAAATACTTTAATATTTTATAGTTATTGTACTTACCTTATTTCCATAAATATCTCCAGACAGAAATTGACAATATCGATTGGGCTTTTTTAGAGTACCTTTCGAATCAGCCAAATCTCTTATATTTAGATCATTCATGGTTTTCTCCTTGTTTAAGTTTGTATTTATTCAGAAGGATATAATATTTTGCAATAATGGGGCCTGATAAATGTTTGGCTCTTGTTCGAGCTTGGGGTCAAGAATACTATACATAGAAATATGATCAAAAACTCTACCTTTTTTATATGCATCAGGGCCAATANATGGGGCCTGATAAATGTTTGGCTCTTGTTCGCGCTTGGGGTCAAGAATACTATACATAGAAATTTGATCAAAAACTTTACCTCTTTTATATGCATCAGGGCCAATGNTGCATCAGGGCCAATACCTTTAAGGACGTCAATTACTTGTTGAACAATTTTCAATAATGATTCTTGTATAAAAAATGACGAAATCGAAGATAGTATTCCTCTTTTTTAATACGAATGATCAATGGATCGACTTCAACACGAAATCTGTCATTAATTATAAAAATCATTAGAATCTTTTTTTTATTTTCATTAAGTTTTTATCGAAACATATACCTATTCCTTTTTATTCAAAAAACGTTTTTTTTTTTAACTTTCTTTATTTACAATCCTATAAGTAAAAAGAAAAAATACCCAGTCCTTTGATCTTTGATTAAAATACAGTTTTCATACATATGTCTCTGATAATAATTAAGAAGGCTATTTTTGAAATGAATTGAATTTGTTGTGTCATTTTATTGACTCAANCTTGTAGCGTAACGCTACCGACGACATTTTTCATAGATACCCAGCCCTAAGACATATATATGACAAAACCGTTATAACATCAAAAAGTAAAACTTAGGAAATGGTTAATAAACTTTTAANACGCTACCGACGACATTTTTCATAAATACCCAGCCCTATGACATATATATGACAAAACCGTTATAACATCAAAAAGTAAAACTTAGGAAATGGTTAATAAACTTTTAAACTCATTCCTGAATTTTATTGGTTTACAACCCTAATAAATATAACTAATTACATACTTTGTTATGTGTGTTTAAGTTTCCTATTGAAAGTGTAACAAAGTTTTTATGTCCTTTTGGAATATGGTTGGCCTTGAATAAAATTGTTTCATGGACAAGTGCAAGTCATTTTGAAAATAACAAGATATTGCCACGTAAGGTACTTGGAAACAATGCTCATAAATAAATTTTTAAATAACCATTTTTATAGCAGGGAAAACATGCTTTGCAATACCTATCCGCCCATTATGCATTTTTATATATAGTATGTACATACCTACATATATGTATATTTGTAGGTATGTTATAAACCTACATACATATGTATATATTATCTATACGCTTGTAAGAGATTCATAATAAATCACTTAAAAAATATTTATGTATGTAGGTATGTATATATCTTAAATATACGAACGATAGATATGTATGTAGATACATAGATACCTTTATATTAAAATTGGATTATGCTCCAATGAGCTTTCTATTGAGGCATCATACGGTCAATTAGGTGACACAATCACGTGTAAAAAATATCCAACGTAAAAGTTTCAATCGACGTACAAACATTATGATGATGATGATTTTGCACAATTCTATTTTTGATAGATATCCAAGTGTTGTAGAATATGACAGCAACATAAACATTGCCTCAGTAGGCAATTGTGTTCAATATCTGGTGCAGACAGAATGTTTATACTTTAGACTAAGAGAATTTTTGAATTCTGATTATGATACAATACAACTCGCTGCTGCTACTGCTGGCTGGCCATAGTCTCTTAATCGTGCAACGTAGTATGTATCAATAATAATAATAATAATACATAAAAAAAAACGAAAAACGACATCAAAAAAACAAATGTAGATGTTTTGTGTGTGTTTCTTGCGCGGGCGGAGCTTTAAAATTAAGATACTTAAATTTAAAATTTTTAGATTTCATTTCTTGTTACGTGATTGTAGTTGCAAAATTTAATTGGGGAACAAAAATAATAATAATAAACTTTATAAATAACAATTTTTATAACTATGAGTGATAATCAAGTGTTTGAGGTAATGTAATTGAAAAAAGTTATACAAAAATTAATAAAAAGATAAAATAAAAATAAATAAATAGTTCAAAAATAATTGCCTTCAGTCTAAAATNTAAAAATAAATAAATAGTTCAAAAATAATTGCATTCAGTTTAAAATTTTTTTACTCAAACATGTTTTAGCTAAATTAAATAATATAGTATATGAAAATAACAAAGTGTCTTTTTCTTTAGGAGCAAGTTAAACTGGATACAAACAAAGTGCAAGTTATGAGTCCAGACGATTGTGACGACCTGAGTCCAATGCCACAAACAACAGCAGCACCCGTGCGAAGACGTGGAGGTATCTCTGCTGAGCCGGTGACCGAAGAAGATGCCACCAATTATGTGAAAAAGATTGTACCTAAAGATTACAAAACAATGGCAGCTCTTTCAAAAGCAA
Source organism: Liriomyza trifolii (assembly GCA_001014935.1). Classification (NCBI taxonomy): domain Eukaryota; kingdom Metazoa; phylum Arthropoda; class Insecta; order Diptera; family Agromyzidae; genus Liriomyza; species Liriomyza trifolii. Next base: position 10,102 of record JXHJ01011604.1, on the reverse strand, counting down.
TTGCCAAAAATGTGCTCTTCTCACATTTGGATGAAAATGAGCGATCCGATATATTCGATGCTATGTTCCCAGTTACACATTTAGTTCGTGAAAATATTATTGAACAGGGAGACGAGGGTGACAATTTCTATGTTATAGATCATGGTGAAGTTGAGGTAAAGTATACACTTTGTTCAACTGAACTCATATCATATGTTTTTAAAACAATCGAATCTGATTTGTTTTTCAAAATATTTTATTTAATACTTCTCAAGTAAAAGAATGCAATTATAAACAAATGTTTTCATGACACTAAGAAATTCTTCTCCGGATTTCGGTCTTTTGTGGGTTGTGTCAAAAGTTTTGACTCAAAACATTATTTTGATTTCTTTGTATTTGTTAGAATGAAAAAACTTAAAACTCAAGTCAACTTTTAAGCATTTTCTGAATATAAAAGTTTTTTATTTCTATAGTTCTTGAAAGCTGATTAGAGCCCACAAATTTCTAGATTAACAATACCGTTTTTAATTTTTTTTTTTTTTTTAGTACAAAATGACATTTTTGCCAAAAAATATTTACGGCAACAACAAAAAAGGGAAGAAAAGGTTTTATTTTTTTGATTTTTCCACCGTCTGTTGAAGCTCTTAGTTTAAATTCATATTGATTTATCCGATTATTTCATATTTTATTAAAAATCCCGAAAAACCCGGGAATCTTTGGTTCGTCTCCGGGGCCAAAGATGATTCCGAGATCTCGAGATTTGTTCATCCCGAGTTGCTCTCGCCTGACATTTAATGATGATGTTTATTGCGAAGCTAGTTAAGCGTATTTTATTGAGGATTTAAAAAAAGTCACAACTTAACCCGGTGACAAACTGTATGTAACTAGATTTAGGAAAAGTAATAGGAGCGAATTACCAATACTGATACTATCTAATTTAGTTTATATTAACAATGGCATCGGAGAGTCATTAGCAGGGCAACCCAAAAATGGCACTAAAAATCAAATTTTTGGCGCCATCAAATTGATTTAAAAAATTTGTTTCTTGCATTTAAAATTGCTCTCAAAAATTATTCTCTCTAAGCTATTTTTAAAATAAGTTTTATTTCAAGATGACATACATTTGTATGTACATACATACTTTATTAATTTTTCTTCTTCGTAATTCTTCAATATGAAAAAAATATGTTTAAAAAACAAAAAATTACTAATTTCATAGTACCACATCTCAAAATAACAATAATGAAAAAAAATTACTAGTTATATAGTAATTCAGTTATCGAATATAAGGTTGAATTTAAGTTTAAAATTAAATATAGTGGCTGTTACAAGAAATCAGCATAACTTTCATCAAATTTTCAAAAAACAAAAGCTGCGTCGATTGTCGCGATAAACACTTTCGAACATGGAGATTTTTGGGTTGCCCTGGTCATGAATAAGGCAACCCAAAAATTGCAATTATATTTTTTTTTTGTAAAGTTCTCTATAAAATGTGACTTTTTATCAAAAGATTTTGAGTACAAATTTGTAAGGTTGCAGTCATTCATTAATTATAATTCGAATCTTATAGACTACTTTAATAATGCCTTAGTCATTAGTTACAAGTTTCTTAAAAATTCATAAGCTTTAAAGTATATGCTAGTACTTTTTCATTAAAACAAAAGCTATTTTGATAAACTACATCAAAGCATTTAATAATAAAATATTCTTTCATATGTATGTATGTATATGTTTAATCCGGTTAAAAGATTGTGATAGTCTATTACACGGAACAATTGCTATCTAGCACATGTATAAAAAAACTTTTTCCTGTTTCCGATTTAATAATTATGATCCCTAATTGGTATTCTGTAAAAAATATACATATAAAAACGTTTCAATCCTATAATGAAATTTAACTCACATATTATTATCCAATTTTTAGGTGTTTGTTAATGGTGAGCTTGTAACAACGATTGGTGAAGGTGGCAGCTTTGGTGAATTGGCGCTTATATATGGTACTCCACGTGCAGCTACGGTGCGAGCAAAAACCGATGTCAAATTATGGGGTATTGATCGGGACTCTTATCGACGCATACTGATGGGTTCAACAATACGCAAACGTAAAATGTATGAAGAATTCCTTTCACGCGTTTCTATTTTAGGTAAAGTACTACTCATAATTAATCTCAAATCGCTACATTTTCATAATAACACATCTGTTATTTTTCTATTTAATAGAGAGTTTAGATAAATGGGAACGTTTGACTGTTGCTGATGCTTTGGAAAATGTTGCTTTTGAAGATAATGAAACAATTGTTAAACAAGGAGAACCGGGTGATGATTTTTATATAATAGTAGAGGGCTGTGCACTAGTTTTGCAACGCAGAGCGGAGGCATGTTTAATTACATTGAACAAAAAATAAGATTTTAAAATAATTGTTATTCTTATATAGAGTGAACAGCCGATGGAAGTGGGCCGGCTTGGACCAAGTGACTATTTTGGAGAGATTGCATTATTATTGGATCGTCCTCGTGCGGCTACTGTTATTGCACGTGGACCACTTAAATGTGTCAAATTAGATAGAGCAAGGTAAAAAGCATAAATAAAAAAACTCTCAAATTATTAATTTTGTCTCTTTACAGATTTGAACGAGTATTGGGCCCTTGTGCGGACATCCTTAAAAGAAACATTCAACAGTATAACAGTTTTGTATCTTTATCGGTTTAAACGCCATAACATTGACATGAAACTAATTTAATAAATTAACCAAATTTTGCTGTTTTTAATAAAGTGCCCATCACCCCACCCTTGCCCCCACAACACCCACCCCATTCATCTTAACTACGTACGCTATCTCATTGATTTTGAGTCTTTCTAAATTGATTACATAAATACATGAATATTTACTTCTCCTCTTCTGTTGTTGCAAACACAAATACTTATGTATGCATGTATTTTAAAAAAAAAAAGTTAACTTTTGATTGACAAACTTCAATACTGAAAAGATTTCATTTGAACAATGTTAATTACATGAATGAATGATGAACACCAAATCTACCTATGTTTGAATTCAAAATAACTATGTATCGTCACATCATTTATCACGGATGCAAAAATAATCAACAAATATATGGCATAAATGAAAAAGAGAAAAAAATACTACAAAAAAAATCAAATAAACTATTATAATTGTGCTTTTAAAAATTTATGGAGTTTTTTTTATTATCATATTCAATTTAAGGGAACCGACAAATTTAATTTTCAAAATTCAGAGAGTTATTCAGCAGGGAGTTTTTAAAATATCAGGATTTAACTTTTAAAGTTACTTGTCGTCTTATTATTATTTAAAAAATGTTTTGAATTTAGCATTTTTTATTATCATGACTACTACAGTCAAATCCTTCTTAAGGGAAGAGCCTTTTAAATCGGACAGTACTTACAGTCCCAACGATTTTTATGATTTTATATTGATTTGGTTCCATTGCTAAGGAAGGATTTTAGTGTATTTTTATAAAAGACCTATTTTGCAAAATACTTAAAAATCACTAACAAATGAAACAAAAACATAAATGTTGGAATTTACTCAAATTTTAATTAGAAATCATTTCGAGGTTCAGATAATTATCTTATCTTGTTTCTAAGCATTTTTGAATATTCCGTTGTTTAGAAAATACGAGCGTTTTATTTTCTACTGGGAATTTTCCACGTTACGTTCTTTAATTCTTGGTCTATTAGAAGCTGAATATTTGAAATACATTATAGAANACGTTACGTTCTTTAATTCTTGGTCTATTAGATGCTGAATATTTGAAATACATTATAGAAAACCAGAGGTGTGCAAATGCTGCGCCGGCTCCGCCGACGCAGTTGTCAAATATGTTAATTTCGGCTTTGCCNAAAAAAATTTATTACAATAAAAAACAAAAATGTTGTTAATTTTGTATAATCCAAACATTTTTGTCAATTTTGCCATTTCGGTGCTAGATTTGGCAACTTTTTGAACAAAGCTAGCTCCTATATTAGTAATATAGTGGGTAAAATATTGAATACCTTTTTATAGCACTGCTTATTTGAACCAGGGAAAGGCGCGTTAACAGTAAACACTGTTTACAATGGCTGTTTACAACTAAACAAACATAATCGTTAACACATTTCAAGCAACGTAAACAGGGAAGAAAACGTAAACATTTTTTTTTTGAAAAAAAGAAAAGAGAAGTCTTTTAGTTTTTTGAATAATTCATAAAAATCCGGTATTAAAAGTTTATACATATTATTAAAAAATACTTCNTCATAAAAATCCGGTATTAGAAGTTTATACATATCATTAAAAAATACTTTANAATAAAGTGCGTAAAACGTCAATGTTTCAACTTTAAAGATTTTATTTTGAATTCAATTAATGTACTTGTCATTTTTTTAAAAAAAATTTATTACAATAAAAAACAAAAATGTTGTTAATTTTGTATAATCCAAACATTTTTGTCAACTTTGCCATTTCGGTGCTAGATTTTGCAACTTTTTGAACAAAGCTAGCTCCTACATTAGTAATATAGTGGGTAAAATATTGAATACCTTTTTATAGCACTGCTTATTTGAACCAGGGAAAGGCGCGTTAACAGTAAACACTGTTTACAATGGCTGTTTACAACTAAACAAACATAATCGTTAACACATTTCAAGCAACGTAAACAGGGAAGAAAACGTAAACATTTTTTTTTATGAAAAAAAGAAAAGAGAAGTCTTTTAGTTTTTTGAATAATTCATAAAAATCCGGTATTAGAAGTTTATACATATCATTAAAAAATACTTTATATTTAATATGATTAACTTGAATTTTATGGTATGCAGCAACTCTTAAACTCCCTTTCAAAGAGTCAGTTGANCATTTTTGTCAACTTTGCCATTTCGGTGCTAGATTTTGCAACTTTTTGAACAAAGCTAGCTCCTACATTAGTAATATAGTGGGTAAAATATTGAATACCTTTTTATAGCACTGCTTATTTGAACCAGGGAAAGGCGCGTTAACAGTAAACACTGTTTACAATGGCTGTTTACAACTAAACAAACATAATCGTTAACACATTTCAAGCAACGTAAACAGGGAAGAAAACGTAAACATTTTTTTTTATGAAAAAAAGAAAAGAGAAGTCTTTTAGTTTTTTGAATAATTCATAAAAATCCGGTATTAGAAGTTTATACATATCATTAAAAAATACTTTATATTTAATATGATTAACTTGAATTTTATGGTATGCAGCAACTCTTAAACTCCCTTTCAAAGAGTCAGTTGATTTGTTTACATGTATTTTCTTGTTTACGTCTGTTTACAACGTAAACGTAAACAACGCGTGTTAACGCCCATCCCTGATTTGATTTGATTAATCGCAAACGGTTATTTCGAGTATTCGATTAATCGTTAAAACGATTAATTGGTTAATTCCAACATTCTGCCATCTCTCAGCAGTAGCAATCACAACGATCGGTGGTTGTCCTGACTAACAAATACTATCGCTAGGTGTCGTTTTGCTTAGCGGTAGACGAAAACCGAAATCGGTTGCACACTTTCCTACGTATCCTAATTTGAGCGAAGCGAAACGAAAGAACTTGAAATCATCAAGATGCCGATATTAAATAAATTACTAAACGAACAATTAAACAGATTATTAATCATAAATAATTTAGAGACACTGGGCACCAAAGCCGAAATGGTTGCGCGATTAACAGCAGCGTTTGGCACAGACGAAATTGAACAAACAACATTTGATGAAATATTTCCTGAGATACAAGTGGGAAAGGAGATGACAAAGTTGAAACAAATGATTGCTTCACACAAACAGTATCGCAAATGAGCACACAGTTACAAGCGCTTAATACAGCTCGTTCAACGGTTCAAAACGAAGTAGAAGAAACCCAAGATGGCGAAACCGAAGACGAAGCAGAAGTCAACGTCGTTGTATCAAACAACCCAGTTGAAAATGTAAGTATGGCCGACTCTGATGAAAACGTTACCTATCGACCAATGGTTCGTGAACATTACTAATCAGTGAAGGAAATCGCAGAAACCATACCTTAGTACGGATGAAACATCAGTATCAGCGGAGCAATTCGTGAGCCATGTGAACGAAGTTCTGACTACGTACAGATGGGAGGAGAGAAGTCTACTATTAGCTGTGTACAGGAAACTAAAAGGTGCGGCTCGAATGTGGATGATGTGCAGAAAAAGTACGTTTGCAAATTGGCACGATTTCAAAACTGCAATGTTGGACGAATTCGGCGAAACTTATGACGAAGCCGAAATTAGTAGCAAAATGAAGAGCGACACACAACGAAATGATGAGAAGCTGATCGAGTATTGTTTTCGCATACACGCACTAGGCACTTGACTTGGTCTAAGCGAATCTGCTATTATACGTTTTGCTCAAGATGGAACTAAACATCGCGAATTTCAAATAGCAACGGCGACAACGAAGTTTGCAGAAGCAAGCGAAAGAATCTTATCCAACACGACCACATAATTTTTGTAAAACGATTGAGAAGCGCGAGCCTCATCACCGGGCCTAAACGTCGAAGGAATTTTTCTGCTACAATTGTAATGACAAAGGTTATATATCGAGAAATTGTCCGAAGCCCCAAAAGAAGGACCGATGTTCAATCTGTCAGCGAACGACGCACAAAACTGACAACTCTCCAGCTAAAAACACGAATGTGACAAAGCGAGCTAACATAAATAATATCGCAGGNGCGAACGACGCACAAAACTGACAACTCTCCAGATAAAAACATGAATGTGACAAAGCGAGCTAACATAAATAAATAATATCGCAGGCTGTAACGAAACTTACGAAGCAATTGTGAAGAAAATCCAAGTGAACGATTAATACATTCGCGGTTTTCTTGATTCCGGAAGTCCATCTAGCTTAATTCAAAAACGTGCTTGCGTTAAATTCGAAAATTCGCTGCAAGATTGTTGGACCAACTTAAGAGGGTTCGCAGGAGAAATCTATACAGTAACGAAAATGCTGCCAGCTACTGTCGATATCGATGGCACCAAATACAAAATTGAATTATTCGTTGTAGAAAATGGTGAGATACCGGAGGATGTCCTCATTGGCAGAGACCTGCTGTGCAAACAAGGCAACCGAATGATATTCGGAAAGGGTAATTGCCGGATAGAGTGAACAAATGACGATAACGTAAGAAAAATCGATGGGGTTAACGTTGAGCTGAACGAGATTCTGAATGAGAGTCGAGAGTGCATAGCGAATGATCTATCTGAGTAAGGAAAATGTTCAGTTGAGAAAATGAAAATCGATTTAACATCAGATTCACCTATCAATTTGAAGCTATATCGAATAGCATTCGCCAAACGAGAAATTGTCGACAACATAATCAAAGAATTGCTGAATTGGGGAATAATTCGACCGTCTAAATCACATTACGCATCTCCAGTTGTGATTGTATCAAAGAAAAACGGAAAGAGTCGATTATGCGTCTATTATCGGTGTCTTAACAAAATTATGAAGCGAATCCCTTTCCCAATGCCGAATTTACAAGAGCAGTTTGCGTTGTTATCAGGAAATTGCTATTTAACGACATTGGACTTACGAATGGGATACCACAAATTGACATGGCTGAGGAATCAAAGCATTTGACTGCGTTTGTCACTACTAATGGAAACTACGAGTATGAACGTATGCCGTTTGGATTAGTAAACGCCTCCGCCATCTTCCAAAGGCATAGGCATAGCATCGGAAATGAATACAGGCGAAGTACTAGTCTACCTAGATGACGTGATCATACCAAGCGAGACAGTGGCAGAAGGTCTTTTGAGGTTACGAAAATTTATGAAGATACTGATCAAATATGGTTTGACGTTAGGTTTCGCAAAATGCAGATTTCTCGAAACTGAAATCGAATATCTAGGTCATATCGTGAGTGGCGACGGTATACGACCAGGGATGAACAAAATAACGGTCATACGAAGTTTCAAAACATCACCGAAGTCCGCAAGTTCCTTGGTCTTACCGGATTCTTCCGAAAATTCGTTCAAAACCAATCACGAAATTGCTAAAGAAGGGTGAAATCGAAAACTTCAAGTGGACGAACGAGCAACAAGACGCATTTAACAAGCTAATCGAAATTTTGTCTAATCCACCACATTTGGTTCTTTACGATGTGAACGAACAACATGAAGTACACACGGATGCATGTGCCATTGTCTTGGTGGGTGTATTACTCCAGTCAACGGACGGGAAGAATTGCAACACGTGATGTATTTTAGTAGTTATTGCAATCCAGCTCAACAAGTCTACCACAGCTACGAGTTGGATGTATTAGCCATCCTAGAAAGTCTCGTAAGATTTTGACTTTACTTGCTGGGTAAGCACTTTAAAATTGTTACTGATTATTCGGGTGTCGTAAAAGTTAAAGCCGAAAGCGAAATGAAGCCACGTATTGCTCGCTGGTGGTTGCGGATGCAGGAGTTCAATTACGACCTAGTTCATCGTGCGGGGACTAGATTGGCTCAATAGATGCCATGAGTAGAGCTCCAACCGAAACGGCTGAACCATGTGATATTGCGGGCGACATATATGCCCTGACCGATCAATAGAGCGATTGGGGGCTTGCAATGCAGCAGCGTGACGAACGTGTGAAACAAATTGTTAACGTGTTGAACGGTTTCGAACAATCCCCAGAAGCGACAATTATCAAACGTGACTACGAAATCGACAGAGGCCGATTATATATCAAAACGAGCAATAGTCGAAAATTTTATGTTCCGAAACTGGTGCGATGGAGCTTAATCCACCATTATCACGACGAAATGGATCATTTTTCAACAGAGCGGACTATACAACGGTTGAAGAAGTGGTTTTGGTCTAAGAATGCGAAAATTGGTGAAAGATTACGNGTGGTTTTGGTCTAAGAATGCGAAAATTGGTGGAAGATTACCTGAGTTCATGTATAAACTGTTGTTATCACAAATCGCAACAAACAAAACAAGAAGGCGNCCATATCGATCATCTAGGACCTTTTGTAAAATCAAGCAAAGGCAATACGTATTTAACTGACATTACGGATGCTTCCAGTAAGTTTTGANACCATTTCGAGTGCTCCATATCGATCATCTCGTACCTTTTTTAAAATCAAGCAAAAGCAATACGTATTTAATTGTCATTACGGATGCCTACAGTAAGTTTTGCATAGTCACAGCTGCTAGAAATTCGAAAACCGGACCGGTAATTAACTTGATGAAGGAGGTCATTGGTTATTTTGGTTTACCGACTAAGCTGCTTAGCGATAGAGGAACAACGTTCACGTCGAAGTTGTTCAATAAATTTTGTTAAACGAACAACATTCGACACGTCCAAAATGCAGTCCGAACGCCTAGGGCAAACGGGCAAGTTGAGCGCTCAAACGCTACTATTTTAAATGCTATTCGAACATCAACACCCAAAACGAAATACTGGGACGAAAATCTTGAACAGATACAATGGGTACTCAACTCTCAACCGAATGCAACGACACGTTTTAAACCAAACGAACTGGTCTTTATTTATGATGTCAGCGATGCAGTGCAAAACAGTTTGGTTGCAGCTGTTAGCACATCGATCGACGATTCGACAAGTATGCCTGCGGCCGAAAAACGACAAATAGCTGCGTCAAATATTATGAATGAGAGACGCAAATGGAAGGTGCGTTTTGATAATATGCATGCTAAACCAACACAATATCACGAAGGAGATCTGGTAGTGATCAGACACTTACCAGTGGCTACAGGCGAGTCCAGAAAATTAGAGCCGAAGTATCGTGGGCCATATCGGGTATCCACTTCCCTAGGTAACGATCGTTACGTTATAAAGGACGTGACTGGGCTCCAGTTGACCAACAAATCGTTTAATTCAGTGTATTTCTCCGATCACCTGAAACCATGGTGTCAAAACTACCCAGAGTTTTGGTCGGCTGACGAAGACGATGGTGACAATTACTCTGAATCTAAAACAGAGACTGAAGCAGGCATAGTCCTGCCAGAGGACTATTTATTAGACGTAACAGCCGGGGCTGCTGGATCGTCAGGAACGGCCGAGCTGACACAATCGCACCACACGTCTGTCTAAAATGAAATCTGACAGAAGTAAC
>JXHJ01011437.1:1614-13826 GCA_001014935.1 Liriomyza trifolii | reverse complement strand
AGTTACTCTATTCTGAACCAGTGTGCGCTGCGTTGCGGTATACGTAAATGAGCGCAGCACAGCACTAAACTGTACTACACTATTTTATTTGGTTATGTGTACATACATACATACAAACATACAAATGAACCTACACATGCAAAGATAGTTGCTAGGCTGGCGACAAGCGATTTGAATTAGCGTTATCAATTCATGAATTCTTAACATAGTGGGACAAAGTGCAACAAACCCATTCGCCTAAATTCTTGNTATCAATTCATGAATTCTTAACATAGTGGGACAAAGTGCAACAAACCCATTCGCCTAAATTCTTGATTGTTAGTGACGCAGTTAGTCAGTTAGTTTGATTAATGCCATTCCATGGCTAATGAAGTTTTACAACTCTTCCATCTTATTTGTTAAAATGAAACGTAACGTAACGAAACGTAACATAACTAAACGAAACGAAACGGAAATATTCAGTCACAATATCAAATTTTGCTTTCAAATCACTACCAATGTACTCTAACTATTCCAACAATTCAGTTCAATTCAATTCTATTTGTTCAATGCTCAAGTCAGTCACTACTTTGACAAAGCTTTTGTCAATTACGAAGACAAATAAAGTGCATACCAATGTCAATATAAAATTAATTCCTATAAAATATGAAAATACATTCAAAAGAGACTCCATTGCGTATGATTGATTTTCATTTTCATTTAATTGCAATACCAAATTAATATCAACTTTATGTCTTTGCTATTTTTCAGCTTGCCCTGGCATAAGTCTCTGTCAGACCAACTTCTGTGGTTTGAGTGTAAGGTAAGTGGTGAATTATCTAATTTTGTTGAATGCTCTAAGAGAGCACGTAATATTGATTAAAAGACGTGTTTTGATTCATAAATTCATTTTAGTTAAGTGAAAAAATACCGCAATTTGACAACAACTCCAATGCAATTCTTTTACATGTTTTGGGGGTATTTTAAGGTTTTTTTTTTCTTTTTTTATCAGACTGCACTGCAGCTATTTAACACTTAGTAGTTACATCAGGTCATGGAACAGAAATACACATTGATTATTGAAAATGTTGCAAAGAAATCTATTTTCAGCGACACAATGAACACATAATTTCCGTGCTGTTCAAATTTTAGAGCGCAATTTTTCTTCGATTTCCGGCCGGATTCATTTGTAACAATATATATATGTATGTATATAAAAAAAGGAAGTTATAAGTTAAACGACAACAAAGTATGCATTTTTGTTTTTATGGTACTTCGAAAATTTTGTGGCTTTTATGCGTCAACGAGTAAAATACTAAATAGTCGAGTTAAATGGCAGTAACAAAAGAAAATGTGATTTTAAAATGTTGAAGTTACCTTTGTATGTATGTGTGAATAAAAAAACAAATAAAAAAAAACATATCCACCTGCAGCATATTGCAATGAAAAATCGCTTAATGAAACCCTAAATGCAACAAAAACAACCATCACATGTAACTTCCTCTACATTCTTTTGCATCACACTCTAGTAGGGGCTTGAATTCAAAATAGCCTGTGGACGCAATTGCGCTAGCACCGAAGTCACTTCTCTAGCACTCACAGTTGCAGGTGTGACTTTTTGCTGCAAAACGAAATGCTCAATGGCAACGAGCGACCGTAAAACAGATGCGGATGAATCGTTAGATAAATAGGCACAACGATATGGCTTACACCTTGGGGGAATTGTCGAGAGCAGCGTTATTTGTCAGTTTTGTAAAATTGCTATTGGATTGTTGGTAATATCCCATTTTATATTCTTTGTCAAATATTTTTTATTTCACTTATTTTTTAAATATACTTACTCTATATCTCTACCGAGTTAAATGTTTCAATTTACATTAAACTTTGTAAAATAAATTGTACAATTTTCACTCATAATTTCGTTTGCACTTCTCTTAAGTTCTTTGTTTTATAGACGCTTCAGTGGCATATGCTGGTATTGTCTAAGGATAAGGCTAGAGCTAAGGCTAAGGCTTAGGCTAAGGATAAAGCTAATTGTAAGTTTAAGGTTAAAATAAGGCTGGAGATAATGCTAAGGCTCAAGCTAATTGTAACTCTGAGGTTAAAGATAAGGGTAAAGCTAAGGCTATGGCTATGTCTAAGGATAAGGCTAAGGCTGAGGCTAAGGTTAATGCTAGGACTAAGACTAAGTCTCAAACTAAGATTAGGGCAAAGGTTGAGACTTAGACAAAAAAATAAAATTTCAACGAAATTTAAGTTAAAATTTTTGACTTGAATCACGAAAACTAGCACTGAGAAACTCATTAAAATACTTAATCTATTAGTGAATTCCGCATAAAAATAAAAATAAATTCTTTAAGAATTTTACTTTTAATTTATAAAATATATGAATTTTTATCTTAATCTTCAAATAAAATTGTATATAATACTAGGTAGGTACGTGTTAAAAAATGTACATTAGTAAATTTAATCTTCAAATTTTATTTAAAATTGGCGCAACATAATTTTATGATTGCTTGCTTTTATATCTTCTTTAATGCGCCTTTACGTCTATTTTAACTGTTACTTCAAGTGTCAATTACCATAGTCGCTGCTGTCGTTAATCTTGTTGATATTCTTATTGTTGTTCTATTTCTATTCTATCCTGTTATGCTTACTTCATGTTTAAACGTCTGCCTTTCGACTTTCACCACAAACAATCATTTTACTATTCATGAAGCTTTTCCTCTTCCTGTTCCAAGCTTATAAACGATTGAATACGTAAAGGGCCTTAAATTAGTGCATAAATGCCGCCTTTATCTACAACAATAACGGTAGCAGCGATTCAACGGCTCGTTGTGTCTGAGACAGCTAAGCACAAAATACATAGTAGGGAAAAAAATCAACTTTTTAACGTAGATATATCTTTATAGTTATTAGAATGAAAGCGATGATATAATTGGAAGCAAGGTTGCGTGCTTTAAGTGGTCTTATCCGTTTTATAAATTCAGATATTTTGAACAAAAATTAATTAATTTGCATAAGAAAATTTAAAGCAAATTACTGACAGGAGCTTCTGCCAAATTTAAACTGAACCTGTCATTAAAAAAATATTTCTATTTATAAAATATAAAAATTTAAAGGCTCTTCAATATCTTGCTTATTTTTTCAAATTTAATGATTGATTCATCATTTTTGGCCTATCTATCATCACAGAGTGTATGAATTATTTAACTTATGTATGTTGGTTTGATATTTTTGATGAAAAGAAAATATGTATGTATATGTATGTAAAATTACATTTGATAGAGGATTTGGGAAGCAGAATGCAGATGCAACGATTAATTTAACGCTTCAGTGCTGGAACACTTTGCCATCAACGCACACACATGTATGTCTGTCTGTACATGTGAATGGATTTGTGTAGTGAAGGGATCAATAGACGTTTTCCTGTTACTAGAACACATCAAGAGGCAATCATACAAGTATGTTGTGTGCCACAATGACGCAATATTGATGGTTCATGCACGAGATTATAGGGAAATTGAACACCCAAAGAAGCTGCCGATGACTACGATGATTTTGCTATGCATATACCTATGAGTTGATGATGTTCAGGATAATAATGACTTTGATGCTTGGTCAACTTTCTAACTTTGGAATATTTGCCTATTTATGCAGGTGTTATCCTTAAGTGATGTGCATGTGATTGCTCTGCAAGAAACTGAATTTCGAAAAAAGGCTAAGTAGTAGAGCTGAAAAACTACCGATGGTTTAACACTATTGTGAATATCGGTAGTCGAAAAATACTATCAATAGTCCATTGAAGTCCTGGATGGTAAATTCATTAATATGCAGATTTTTATCAAATAAATACAATTAACATAAAATATATTTAATAAGAGCAAAACTCTCATTTTATAAATTTCGGGATTGTGTAAGAAGTTTTTGTGCATTGCTGCAACTTCTGTAGAAAGTGAGCGAACATTTAGTAAGGCTGGGCTAATTGTGTCAAATCGCCGAGCAGCTTTAAAACCCACTAATGCTGATGCGTTAATTTTCTTAAATAAAAATCTTTGGCTCTTATAATTGTCCGAATGGCTTCTTTATTCAATGAGCGTTGTTATTAAACTAAACTGAGTAACTCAAAATACACTTCTTGTGTTATGCTACATTCTTAAGTTGCGCCGACTGCGGCGACATAACTGTTCGCATTGTGTTATTCTTTTTGAACGCAACTTATAGAATACTACGTAAATAAAAAGAATACAAACATAAATAAATCATAAAATAATTCAACTTAAACTACGCATCTTAACCTATGAGTGACATAATGAAATACAGCTTTGTGTTTATTTTAAAAATACCAGAATGTATACTATCGATTGATTATCCATAATTATGTTGAAGACTATNTTAAAAATACCAGAATGTATACTATCGATTGACTATCCATAATTATGTTGAAGACTAACGCTACAATCAATGGTAATTCATTTGACTATCGGCAACTATCGTAGTTTTCCAGCTCTACTAAGTAGTGCTTCATTTTTGAAGTCAAGATTTGAAATATTTCAAATTAATATAAACTGTTCTATTAGAGTTTCCGTACCTGTTTTTAATTTATCGGATGGATTTCGGGAATCTAGTCAATTTTTTTCTGAATATTCCGGGTATCCGGACAGATATAAATTTTCATGATTAAATCGTTGTTTGAAAGGTGATTCTTATTAAAAATTAGTGGTATTTTATATTTTTGTTGATAATAAAATATTAATATTCTTCTAAAGATGTCGTTATTGAAAAAGGAAAAGCTTTGTGATAAAATTTTGAATTTCTTTTGGCTTGAAAATATTTGTTTTTATAATGAAATTTTTAATTTTTTAGGGTTTACCATATTCAAATCAAAAGAAAAAACTAGAAATGTGGTGTTTTGAGGATTTGTTTGGATATAATAATTATTTGAGGGGTTCGCTGAATAGTGAAAGAACAACAGAATAGATCTGAAACTGGATAGTTGCCGGATAGTTCTAGAATGAGATCGGATAGTAAATAAATACTAAAGATCGTGATCGTAAGGGTTTTTTTTCGGGCAGATAGCAGCAAATGACCTCCGTACCGTATAGTTACCTGTACATCCTCTTTGTTAAAACTGTTTCTAATCTCACACTTAAGTTAATCCTACAGCATTTGCATTGATTGTTTAAGACACTCATGTATGCTTTACATGACAGTTGAATATCAAATTGCAATTTGTAACGTTCAATTTTTTTAATGTCACGCTTGTAAATGCATAAAACAAGAGTTTAACAAGCGGCAATTTACTCGCGTAGACAGCCAGTTAGTCATTCTCATACTCATAC
The DNA here is from genome assembly GCA_001014935.1 of Liriomyza trifolii. Lineage (NCBI taxonomy): Eukaryota > Metazoa > Arthropoda > Insecta > Diptera > Agromyzidae > Liriomyza > Liriomyza trifolii. The sequence continues at coordinate 8,505 of JXHJ01011437.1, read as the reverse complement.
TTATCAACATTAATATTCACATTCATATCATCATGTGCAACAGCCACGAACTCAAGCCAGTATTTCATACTCATCGCCATCAACTTGCACATCCTTCATCATCAGCATAGCATCGTCATTGAGTAGCATAGCAGGCAGCAACAAAAGAGCAATCATCTGGCCTGGGAGTACAATTTTAATAGCTTTATTACGAAAATAAATTCTGCTGCGGTGGCACCTTTAACATTCATTGTTTCAATAATGCTGATCAATGCGCTTCAGCTCTTACATTTTACTTCTTGTCAGCTCTAGCTGTGTGTGGCCTCTATAACAATGGGGTAAACTGACCATTTATTGTTACTCTTATGCAAACCTCATTTTAAGAGAAAGGGTTTTGGGGTTCACATCGTTTGTCTGATTGCATAAGGACGCAATCTGTTTGTGTAAATTATGCGCATACAGCAAAAATCAAACGTGTGATGATGATGATGCTGATGATGCTGCTGCCACCCTACCACACAATAAGCACAATAATTAAATTGTTTTACTCATCAATTGTTCTAATTCTTTTTCTTTTTTAGTGTCGTGTTTTACACTTACATATTTTCTTAAATATTAAATATTTTGCTAAATAAAATAAATTGGCTCAACAGTATGCGTACTATATCCGCATGCCACAGTACTGCTGTCTGTTTTGCTGTTATTCTGTTAAGTTATAACGCGCTCGACAAGTAGCGCTTAACTGGGCTAGCACATAATTGGCGAATTATTTGGCCATTATCATATTTTGCGCAGCTGAAGTCACCAAAGCACTATCTCGTTATCGTTGTGCAATTTAATGTCAACACTTGACCATTATGGGCTTGGTTAGTCGCGTATTCTCGTATCCTGTACAAAGACACCATGTTTCAGGAATTATTGTGTGCCATATAGTAGATTCATTAAAACTTCCTTGCTAACAGGCTATAGGGAGGCATCAAATCAAGCGCTGCAGAAGCGCACTTTAAAAACTCATTGCAAAATGTAAAGTTTTTTATTCACATTTTTTAAACATTCGTAGTGTAAGAATCTACTCTGTAAAACAGTCAAAAATGAAGAGTAAGACGTAATCAGTGCAAGTTTTACAAGAGTTTTTTTGCTGGAAAAATTATAATAAATTTTACTGTACCGAGATACCGAGCAGTAAAAAAATTTATGAAGTATGTCTCAATAACTGCCGAATATCCGTAAACAGATACATACATATATTAATATCCGGTAGGCCCACCGGGAAACTAAGTAGATCAAGACCGAAGTTTCGGCTTTGGTTTGTAGCACATTCGGATGCGGCTTCGGGAAAAAGAAATCATTACTATTTTTTTAATTGAATGGTTTTTTTTGGTATTTTTTTCATTCAGCAACTTTAAAAGTTTTTAATAAAAATGAATAAATTTCATTTTTGTATTGATTTCTTTCAAACATACAATTAATAATTGATATTTTAAGTGTCGGTTTTTCCCCCCTATTCATGATATGTAATTTTTAATCCCAGTAAGCCTTTTGTACCACTCAAAACTGAAATATTAAATAAATGCCGAATGTTAGAAATCATCCGAATTTCCATCTCGGCCTCAAAATATTCCATTTTTTAGGAATATGCTGAATATCCGCAGGTTATATGGAGGAACAAAAAATTTTTTTTCATCTGATCAGCTCCTCGTACAAGTATACTATGCGACCGGATATTAGAAAACTTTATTTTCACTGATATTCCATAGCCGACTGATTATTCACTATCCGGCTTACATGATAGCTCAACTATACTGCCGGATACAAAAGTGTATTCACAAGTACAGATATTTTTATATTGAAAATGAATTTTTTTTTTTTATTTCCTTCACAACAACATATTTCAATGAAATCTGACTTTGGATTGTCAACGTTTGCTAATAAAATAATTATTAGATTATTCGGCTTTTTTCCGATATTCAGCAACTTTCTCATTAACATATTCATAAATAATATTTGATCAGTTATTTTTAAAAGGCTAAGTAATCGATAACCAAAGGGATTGTATTGCAAAACCTTTCGGATAGATTTATAAGAAGAAAAACACAATCAAAAATCAAAATTATGAGTACTTCGAAAAACATTTAAACATTTTTGGTAGTTTCAAATAATCGGTACATTCCTAATTGACAGATCTTCTTTGTAAGCGTTATTTTCCTGTAATATTATCTTATATTAAAACATCGTCGAAAATTGTGTTCAAAAATTGTTATGTCAATTGATATAGCGCACCCTTATTAAGATTTATAAGCTCTGATTGACCCTAGTCTATCTATTAGAAACACTTTGGTTTGTAATCTAATGGAATGGAAGAGTGTAATGAATTTTTGTCTGTGTAGAATAAGTGCCTAAATGACTTCTCAGGTCATTATACAGGCGACTACAAATTTTGCTTCTGCCAGATTATACACGAGAGTATGAATTGGCGACGAATCTATGATGATGGAACATTAGGGAAATATGGTATGCGTATGAGAGCTAGAGTTAATAGACTCACGTTTATTCCATCCATGAAAATGAATGTGCTTAATTATTTGCATATGCATGCATGTTCAGCAGGGGTTTCGACTGCAGTAATTGACAATGTCTATTTATAAAGGGTATTTTAACATGTAAAGTATTACAAGGACGTAGCTAATAATGTTGCAAAAATTTAATCAAGACTTATTCAATTTAAAATACCTAGCAACTGCAGCAACTTTGTCCATGTTTCGATTGATCAAGAAATAGCAAATCAATAGAATAATTGACAGTTGGGCATGTGTTGAAGACGATTAGATTTAATTAAAGGCATCATGAGGTTGCACACGCACTATCCACATACATATGTAAAGACCGAAGGGACCAAAGTGAAATTTGATAATGAGAATTTTAAATTACAGAATCTCAATGAATTTTGAGCCTAGCATATACAAAGATAGAATTATTGACTATTACAAATTTGGTTTTCAAGTTGGGTATACTTTATAGCGCGGTTTGAGCTCAGCACGTACATACAGACATTTACAGATAGATAGATACATAGATGTAGATAGATACATTGACTATTACACGTATGCAAATTAATAATTGGCAAAGTAATTAGCATGGCCACATTTTGTCGCCTTTGGCAATTATGCGTGCTTTTATTTACTTGCACGTAAATAACTTTCGTTTCTAGACTCCTTTGGGAAACATCAGTAAGTATGTATGTATAGTATTATTTAGCATGTCATTAGATAATATTCATGTTGATATTTAAATACTTAATCACGAAAATCTTTCATACATACATACATATGTATTTAAATACTAGACCTACCAATATTGAACCATTTTTGTATTCCCGGAATTTTGCACAGGAGCACAGGAAACATATCCGGCAAAGATCGGAAGGAAAACAATAAAAAAATAAGCTGATTTAAATTGAAATTATTGTATTACATATAAATTTATTTCATATAATATCTTCATGTGTTATTTTTGTTAATATAGCTTAAAAAAATCTTAGTTAAGGTAAAGATAGACCTTCTCATGAGAATGGTATCATGAGCATGATTTCGTTCTCGAGAATAGTGTAAATAGCGATGAGAATCAATTCTCATTAAAAAAATGTATTGTTATTTATTCTCATAGGAACTGTTCTCATCCATGATACCATTCTCATGAGAAGGGTATCTTTACCTTTAGAGAAGAATTTAACGTGTTAAAAAATTGGTCGTTAATAAAACTAATTAATTTCCAATGAAATTCACTTTCACGAGTTATTCGGTTTAAGGAGCTTAAATTTCATTAAAAGTCTTGCATTTAATATCTATGTTTTAAGGCTATATTTTTTTTTTTAATAATATGAGTCAGACAATGAAAAATATTCCTTCTTTGTGCATGCAATTTATTTTATTTTTTAAGTTAGTAAAAAAAATTAAAATTAAATTCTTGTAAAAAAAGCCGAAAATCCTGGGAAATTTTACTACCGGTATGAACTTTGTCTCAGAGATTTTGTGATTTCAAGAGCCTCCATAACAAATTGTTTATGAGTTCATACTTTTAATTAATAAATTTATAAACCCTAACAAATTTTTTATTGTGACAATAAACTGTTTATTGTTTTTTTTAATAAACTTTATATTTTGATATTATGAAGTATGTATATATGGTTGAGTGTTATAACTACTAGATCCTCTTGATGTGAAAAATAGTGATTTTCAAATGAACATATGAACAATAAATGAACTGATGAATGCTTCTTGCTCAATATTCAATATACATAAAATAAAGAATGGAAATGTTTAAAATTCTTATCGCAAACTGTATTGCATTCGATTCACTAGCGATGAAGTATTTATTAAAGTGCAGTAGAGCTTGCAATATAAAAAAAAACGTTGCCTTAAAAAGAGAAGAAAAAATATCGCAAAAATTGCACTGATTGTTGCTGCAGCTTTTGCCCATTTATGTATACATAGTATATACATACATACATATGTACATATTATTATTACTTTTCTGCCGATTTGATTCGATTTGATTTATACATATGTGAATATACACATACGATTTTCAATAAAGGATAATATTATTATTGTTGTTGTTGTCAAGTGCACTTGTAATGCTATTGAATGCTTGTTCACAGACAGACATTGAGTGAGTTGAACTGACTATTGGTCGTATATGTATGTATGTATGCATAGATTGTTTAGTTGGCAGCTGCTACAAGTGAGATTATACAATTGAAATTGGAATGTATGTATGTATATATGTAAGTAGAATTGGAACTTTAAAATATTCTTTTATTTGCTTTACTTCTGCTTAAGGATGACTGCATGCATACGGTCAACGCATATGAAATTATTATTATTATATCTTTCTTTTTTTTATCTCTCTCTCTCTCTCTCTTTCTCTCCTTATGTAATATAATGCTAACAATTTTTGAAGTGGTGCTTGCTGCTGGTGATCATACGATAATCGATTGTTGCGTAAACAAGTTTGTCCTTTTTTATGTGTATCCCTTTTTATATCTACTTTTATTTTATTATTTTTCTCTTTGGCACTTTGTTTATTTGCTTAAGTGGCTCTATTGTGGGCAATTTGCTGTAAGTAAATGTTTCAATTTTGGCACATTCTTTGCATATTTTGAGTTCTATTGCCACAAGTGGCATATTCAAACTAATTAAGAAAATAATTTGTCCAGCAATGTTATATAAATTTGTATTAAAAATACATAATGGTACTTGGTAACAACATTTTATATATTTCATAAAATTTCCATTAAAAGCATCACAAAGATGGCAAAACTCAAGAAAATGTTGTACAAGCTGAGAGCAGCCCGTGTAAAAAAATATGTAAAAAAAAGGCTATGAAGTATGCAAGTCAAGCTGCTCGACGCCTGGACGTAGTCAAGTGGCAAACAATGCTTGTAGTTATAATGTGCCAAAGGTTAAGCTGGATCCTCCTTACCAAGGAGAAAAAGTCAGAGTAGAACGAGCGCAAATAGAAATGCCTTTGAGTGGCTGCATGCACAATATATGCGGCCAATATGAGAATAACGAGAGCACTCATTTCTCAATATTTTTATACCGTTGTTAATTTCATACTTGAATGGTTACTATTTTTGTTCCTTTTACTTGTCCTTTCCTTCCTACATAAAGTACATACATACATATACTCTATATTCACATGCAATATAACTTGTCATGTCTTTAGCAGCTGGCTTATGCTTGTTGTAGCTCGCTCATATTCTTTTGTTGAAAGAACCTTCTGAAAATTGCATATGCTGATCCTTGACTTTGCTTATAACTTCCCGCTCAATACTTACTTACTAGATACTTACTACCTAGATTTTCTTAACAACTTGCTACATAATTATAATATAGTGGGTCGTACTGGTACTTACTTTTACTTACATCTCTATATATGTATATGAATTTGTTTGCTCAGTCATTCGTTTCGTTCGTGTGTTTAATTTAGCTAGATTATTTTAAACAATTTACAGTTTATTTGACTTGGTTTTTATTCAGTCAATAATTTATAGGTTTCATTTTAAACTTTGTGCATTTTTAATGAGAATTTCTGTTTAGAAAGTCATACGTACATGCATAGAAACATTTAATTACTTCACACTTTCATTTTAATGAGAGTGACAACTTTAAAGAATTTATGCCTGCAGCACACGAAATTCCTCTTATGAACATCTTGACGTGTTTACGAGCAGCTTTTAAGTGGATATTATAAATCATTAAGAGCACAATAACGAACAATAAAAAAACTTCATGTTGACAAATTAGACACTCATATATTTAAGCACTGAGCAAGAGTAATACCCATCTTAAACTTCCTTTCTTTTTTTTGTTTTTTGATTAGGGTAAATGTCTTATTTTTTTCATCGAATCTTTAGAATTTTATCATAGGTTTGTACATGTAAACATTTTAATTGAAATTAAAAAAATATTCATAGAGATTCCTTATTGTTTCAAGAATAAAAATCTAATAAATATTTCCAAAGAGATATTTCGCAGTTTTCATGAAAGCAAACAAAAATAGCTTATTGAGTTTGACGTTTTTGGGAGATACATATGTATATCTTTGAAAAAATTTATAAGTTTCCTTTAATGAAAAAATAAGAAACTCTTGTATAGTAAAAAACAATTTTTATTATAACCTTCACACGTAGTGGAAAGTTTATATTCACTTTGTCACGGTGTTTGTACGTCCTTAAAGGAGTGACCGTAGACCCCCAAGACCTTTTGGGGACTTTATTATTTTCACTTAAAAAATTCAAATACATGTGTCTGTCTGTCTGTGTTTCTGTGTAAACGCAAACTAATCTCTCAATTTTCAGTCTATCGTCTTGAAATTTCACATGTGAGTTTCTTTCACTCCCAGGCAGTA
>JXHJ01011091.1:0-11487 GCA_001014935.1 Liriomyza trifolii | reverse complement strand
AAAAGCATTCCAAAGAATAATGAAATGAATAATGAAATTTACTTCATAATTTATATTGATAGCTTCATGGCACCACAGAGAAAATGTGTTTTTAATAAAGATCTTCAAGATCAGTTTAGTTTCTTAAAAACAACATCGAACGCCAGTGTAGTAATGTGCTCAATATGCAACGCCACATTTTCTGTTGCTAATGGCGGCAAAGTGGATATTTTACAACATCTTAAAACTATCAAACAAATATGTATGAGAACATATGTATGTTATTTAAATAAAAATAAAAGAAATCTTTTTTTGAAAAATTTGTTTGTACTGTATTTTGATTTGAAAAATCTGGTCACCGTACTAATCAGGCTTTAATATTATTTATTTAACATATTATTGATTATTTTGAAAAATTTTAATATATTCTGTTATAATAAAATAAAACACAACCAAAGCAGAAAAACACACATTTTTGTTTAAATGATCAACTGTTAATATTCTTGATGCATATCAAATGTTTAAGTTTTTTATGCTCATGTGTCTATTCTGCCCCTTCAATTTACATAGTAAAATGTTTACCACTTGGCAAATTTAAAGCTTCGGGTGAATAATTAGCCATGGTAAATTTTATATCAATCTGCCCTCGAGTTCAGCTGTTAAACTGTTTACTTGTATTGAGGTGGGTAAATTTAAATTTCCGTAGCAAATTCCTATCAGCTGATCACAGTTGATGTAGGTTCAAATTCAATGTAGTGTTTTGTGAATAGTTTCTATGCGTTGCTGCTAAATAAAAATTATATTGTAAGTTGAATCCATAAAATTATAATGTGCTTAGTTTTTATTTTCTTTTATTTTCAATGAAAAATTAATTAATTGAAATTCCTTATATTTTGGCGTTGCTATGGATGCATGAGAAAGAGGAAGATGAGCAACATGCTTCAATTGATCAAAACATATGACAATTTTTGTTATAAAAAGCTTAATATAACAGTTACATTTGATCAGTATAAAAATTTATGCCAATGTCACAATGCTTACATGCCGGTAAATAGATGTAAAGAAAATAAAATATTTCTGTTTCGGTTACAGTGCGGTTACAAACAGGTCATTGGAAATGTAGAATGGGATGTTATGCCAAAATATTTATTAACATCACTGTCCAGCTCATGACAGATTGCGTTTTGAAGTACATATATACGAGGCCGGCTAATTTTTATTTTGTAGTGATAATACAAAAAACGAAGATATGGAGTCACAGGAAGAAGTGACAACAAAACGCCCAGAAAAGCCGTTTAAATTATAAGTATTTTTCAACTTCTCATAATTTTCATTTATTTATTTAACATCATGCCTTTTGTTTTCTTATTCCAAAATATACGGCGCATCAAGTGGTCAGGTTGGATAATATAGATTTTGAAAAAAAGACCATTCAAGTAGGTAGCATTTCTCCATTCTTACACACAAAGACCACTTATATATGTTGGTAACAAAAATTGCTATTTTCAGGGCTTTACTGAGCTAACAATTGTGCCAATCAAAGAGGAATTTCAATTGATAAGACTGAATGCTAAGCAGTTTGCAATCGAGCGGATAACTCTCAATGATGTTTTTGAAGCAGAATTCTATTATTTTGATCCATTCAAAGTTGTTTGTCAAAAAAATTTAGAAACGCAAGTGTAATTACAAACAATAACAACAACAATTATTTAATGGTCCTTTCTCCACAGTCGCGCTCTCAAAGATTTTTCAAAATTGCATCTTGAAGCAGCTCAACTAACAGATCCAGATGAGAATTCTGGCGAGATTCTTATTATCATACCCCATGACGCTTGGCTAAGCGTGCTAGAGGGCCAAGGACTGCGCATTGGCATTAAATTCACTTTGGAAAATCCAACTGGCGGAGTGCATTTTGTCATCAATAAACCTATCAAAGGCTATACAGAACTACCACATATGTTCACATATGCCTATGAAAATTCTACGCGCTTGTGGTTCCCCTGCGTGGACAGCTTTGCAGATCCCTGTACCTGGAAGCTGGAAATAACCGTGGACAAGCATATGACTGCAGTGGCCAGCGGCGACTTACAGGAGGTGGTCATGACTGAAAATCTGGACCGACAAACATTCCACTATGCGCTCAATGTGCCCATCTGTGCGCCCAACATTGCTTTGGCCGTGGGCCCTTTTGAAATCTATGTGGATCCAAATATGCATGAAGTCACACACTTCTGTCCACCCAATTTACTTACAAACCTTAAAAATACAGTACGCTTCGTGCATGGCTGTTTTGAGTTCTATGAAGAAATTCTGGCCAGCCATTTTCCTTTTACTTGTTACAAGCAGGTCTTCGTCAATGAACTGGACACTGAAATCAGCGCCTACGCCACCATGAGCATTGTGTCTGTGGATCTGCTCTACTCACTAGCCATTATAGATCAGGTGTATATAACGCGCAAATTTCTATCACGCGCCATTGCGGAGCAATTTTTTGGCTGTTTCATCACTTCCAATCACTGGTCAGACACCTGGCTGGCCAAGGGCATAGCTGAGTACTTGTGTGGACTGCATACCCGTAAATGCCTTGGCAACAATGAATATCGTACTTGGATACAAGAGGAGTTAGTACGCGTCGTTAAATACGAGGAGGAATTTGGTGGCATCATATTAGATTGTAGTCAACCACCTGCGCCTTTGCCTGTGGCTCAGGAACCTTCAAATACGCCTAGTAAGCAAGAAGAACAAGCACACTATTTCCCCATCAAGAGTTTGCATACCGTTTCTCCGCGCTATGTAGAAGCCATGCGCATCAAGGCACATTTAGTCATACGCATGTTGGAGCATCGAATTGGTGATCAGCTGTTATTGCAAGTGTTAAACAAGCAGCTTTCCCTGGCATTGAGTGCGGCCAAATGCCGCATCAGCTCAGGCATTTGGTCGCATTTACTTATCTCCACCAACATCTTTATAAAGGCAATTTTCACGGTAACGGGCAAGGATATGTCCATATTTATGGATCAGTGGGTTCGCACCGGTGGACATGCCAAGTTTTCACTAAATTCAGTATTCAATCGTAAACGCAATACAATTGAGTTGGAAATACGACAGGATCATACGCATGAGTTGGGCGTGAGAAAATATAATGGGCCATTGCTGGTGCAATTGCAGGAGTTGGATGGAACGTTCAAGCATATGTTGCAAATTGAAAATACAGTGGTCAAGGCGGATATCACGTGTCATTCCAAGAGTCGTAGAAATAAAAAGAAAAAAATTCCGCTTTGGACTGGCGAGGAAGTGGATATGGATTTAACTGCCATGAAGTTAGTAGAAATTTATTTACAACGTTGATTATTTTTATTAAATTAAATGTTTAAAGTGATTCACCTGTATTGTGGATACGATTGGATCCGGATATGATTTTAATACGGCATTTAGATATTGAACAGCCAGATTTTCAATGGCAATATAAATTGCGTCATGAGCGCGATGTGACTGCTCAATTTGAGGCAATAAGAGCGTTGAAAAAGTACCCTTCCACCGCCACTTGTCAAGCGCTCACTGACGCTATAGAAAATGATCATAATTACTATAAAGTGCGTTGTGCTGCCGCACTGTGCTTGACAGATGTAGCTAATCAAATGGCATCGCAATGGAATGGTCCCCCTGCCATGTTGAATATATTTCGCAAATATTATGGCTCGTTTTCTTGCCCGCATATCACAAAACTGAACGATTTTAGTAACTTTCAACTGTATTTTATGCAACAAGTTATTCCTGTAGCTATTGCTGGTAAGTTCATTATTTTTCCATATAAAATGTTTTTTTTTTTTTAATCGCAACAAAAAATACACAGGGACACGATATGTATCAAAAGTAAAAAGCAAATTCAACCGTTACAAAGTACATTGAAAATTTTTTTTCAAAACCTCGGATAATTGAAACACTTTTCTTATCAAAAAGTCATGGGTTCTTTAAAGTTTGTTCGGTTATCTGAAAAATTCGGATAATTGAAAAAAATATTCGGACATTTTCGATGCTCAATTAAGCGGTTTCGACTGTAATCCATAAAAAAATCTTTTCTTTCTAAATTTATAAAATATGTTTTCTTTATTGCATATTTAAATTTAATATTTGTATAAAATATCATATCATGAAGCACATTATTGAACTCCTCCTTAACGGCTCTACCGAGTTTATTTAATGTTAACAAGATTATCGGTTAGGGTGGGGAATCGAACAATATTGACTTTTCATCCCCTTCAATGGTAAGTGGAATCCGGCCTAGATTTTACTTTTTTAAGTAAAACAACGTTTGTCGTGTCAGTTGCTATTTCTTATAAAAAATATGATTTAGAGGATATTGTTTAAATTTCTATTTAAATTAGAATAGATGATCATAGTGGTTGCTCTCGTGTTTATATAAAAGCTCAAAAGATATTCTTGCAAAAATGTGAAAGCTTATGCTTGTTATAAATTTGTATTTGTTTCTCGTTTTATTTTTTTAAAGGTTTGCGTACTTCTCATGGAATTTGTCCGCCAGAAGTTGTGCGTTTTTTGTTTGATTTATTTAGATACAACAACAATTCACGCAATCATTACTCAGATGCTTATTATAGAGCTGCATTGGTGGATGCTTTAGGAAACTCAATTACACCGGTAGTCTCAGTGGCAACCCATGGCAAATCAATAACCGCTGAAAGTTTATCTACAGATGCCAAGTAAATATCAATTATTATAGTAATGAAATTTAAAAATATCAATATTATTCCAAAGAGAATTCCCACAGTTTAGGAGAAAGTTTTTGTTTGAATTTGCACTAAATGGGCCAGTGAATTCTTGAGATACGTTAATATGTTTTTTTTTAAAAGCAAATCGTTGAAAAAAATTAAGTAAAAATATAAATTATGTTAACAGCTGTCAGGTTACTTAAAAAAATTCTACGAAAATTTTTAATTTTTTATACATATATAACCCAAATTAGAAATAAAGTAACCAATCTGGTTGAAGTCTAAAATATTCCAAAAAAAAAGTCAAATATATTCAAAGTAGGTCCTAAATATTCTATGGAACTCGAATAATGGCTCATAAATTCCAATAAAATTCACTGCAGAATCAAAAGTCCAATATTTTCACAAAAAAAAAAAATCAAAAATATTCCATGTAAGTTCTATATATTCCCGAAAGTCCAAAATATTCCGATATAGTTTAACAATGTCCCAAATATTCCAAAAAAATACCAAAAATGACTTAATATTGATAAAAACAACAAACAATGAAAAATGCTCAAAATGAATTGTAAGTATTGGGGAAACCTAATGCCCTTCTTTGTGGCCTTTTTCAATTCTTTTTTATAAAGTATTTTACAATTCCTTTTAATTTACAATCAAATAGAACGGTTCTGGGAATTGTTCCTTTGAAATAGAAACTTTGAAATTTTCTATTAAGTTCCAAACTTAATTTAAAAGCAACCGTTTGCTGTTTAAAAAAAAACACTCTTTAATTTTTTAAACAATTCTATTTTATCTGGGGGTTTGTTTTCCAAAATTGCGTTACTATTTTTAATTGTGGCCGAGAGAATCGAAAATACATATATGTATCTATAAATTCAATAAAACACACGCTCCTTAGTTTGAATTCGATATAATTATGTTTGTATTCGTGGTTTAACAAAATTGTCTGAGATCGGCTATTTTAAATGTTAAAAAAAATATATATGTACTATATATATATTTTTCCTATGACGCTATTGTTTGCTTCTATTGCAGACGTAGCGCGGATTTCAAAACCCAAACCTTTTTTTTTAATTTCATTTTATTTGCAATCTCTCTACGAATATATAAGATAATAAGCAAATGTGATAACAAATAACAATCACTTCCGTGGATTCTTGCCATTAGAAGTACCACATAATTACATATCTATAATAATCAATATTTATACCTACAAAAAGAAATCAACAGAAAAAGGAAAGAGTATAACATGTATAGCATACAACTAAATTAAGTTCTAAATGGTAAATCTAATACATGAAGTCTTTTTAATCTTACTACTTCGTCACTTTGGTCTAGTAAAGCAATTGCAATTGCATTGCAGTGGTGACTGAGCCTTTCCAAATACTTAGAGCTAAATTTCTTAACTTCTTCTTTAACTGTAGGTATTTCAGTATCATTTAATAACGTTGAATTGTGTACAAACCAAGAAGCATTGAGTATTTTCCTAATAGTTTTAGTTTGAAATCTCTCAATGATATGAATATTAGAATTGCTGGTTGAACCCCAGAGCTGGATACAATATAACCAGATGGTTATATTCCAATCCAAAACTGAAAAGTTATATGGACCGATCTGTAATAATGAAATCATAACACCTTTTTGTGAATGTTATGTAAAAGGGAATATTGTTGCATCCATTGATTCTCAAAACGGAACTTTTCGAAATCATATTTTACAATACAATAATTTTTTTTAAAAGCAACAAAATCAAAATATAAATTTAGGGGTATGAAATAACTCCCACTTTACAAAACGAATTTATTCCCACTCAAAACAAAATATGTCCCACTTTTAAAAACGAAATAACTCCTACTTTGAAAATAGAATTTGTTGGTGATACTTATTTCGTTTTTAAAAGTGGGATTTATTTCATAGACCCGTATATTTATCTCTAGATTGGTGTTGGAGGAAGTAACTCGACTTTTGAATTTGGAGAAAGAGCTGCCTTCATACAAGAAACTTGTTTCCATTTCTTGTCTAAAAGTTATACGTAAATTGCAAAAATGCGGTCACCTTCCTCCTATTGCTAGCATTTATCGCAGTTATGCAGCATATGGCCAGTATGTGGAGTTGCGTATTGCTGCATTAGAATGTTTGGTAGATTTCGTACAGGTAGATGGCAGTTGGGATGATTTAGTGCACTTGCTCAATATACTTGAAAACGATCCTGATCCGCGTGTGCGTCACACATTGGCCCAATTACTCATAAAAAATCCACCATTTAACAAAAATCCTAAAGAAGGAGGAACAAGTCGTTTAAATCGTGTGGAACTTGTGGACAGACTTTGGGAAAATATGAAGTAATTACACATTTGTCTCTTTAACATTTCACTTAATTTTATTTTATAGCACAAAACTTGCTTATGATACCAAAATGCGATGCGATATGGTAGATTTGTATTATACATTGTATGGCACACATTTACCATTTTGTAAGCGTTCCTTGGAGGCTAAAGAAACGTATGAAGAGATATTCAAAAGCAGTCATTCGGATTCAAAGATAGAGAAGAGTACGAAGAATTTAGACAAAATTCCAAAAATTCAATCAAGTTCGTCGCAATCAAAATTTGTGGATGCGAACGGTAGAAAGATGAAACATCATTCAGATGGCGCCAAACTGTCTAAAGATGGCAAAGAATCTAATAAAATGAAACGAAAGTTGAATAAAGACAAAAACTCTAAAGGGCATAACAGCAAATCCAAGAAGAATGGTAATAAAGACAGTTCCTCGAAACAAGCTGGCTTCAAGCGCAAGGCAAACGACATCGTCGATGGCGGTTTAGAAAAGAAGTTGAAAAAGCACAAATTGGATCCTATTACATCCAAACATAAGGATGCGCCGCTTAGTGATAAAACAGCTATTGAAAATGCAGGCAAAAGTTCCATAGAGAATTCACGACCAAGTAGTTCTCTTGGTAATACAGTTGACGTGACAGGTACGCTTGATCGTGCAGACATAAGTTCGATTTTGGATGTGCCTTCAGCATTTACGCCAATACCCAGGCATGAAGTGGATGATAAACCATTGCAAAATGTTCAAGGCAAAACAATTCCTAAAAAGGACACAGTTAAAGAAAGCGGTCAGAATATTACATCTGATACTGCAGCAAATACTTCCAATATACAGAAGGTGAGTAAAAATACTCATGATAATGATAATAATTACGTTCTTGTATATCATTGTTTAAACATTATTTATATCTGTTTTCAATATGTTTTTGAAAGGAAATTGCACTTTTAGAACGAAAGTACACTGTTTAAGCTTGAAAGCCATATTCTGAATGAAAGCTCTCTTTTTTGAAAATAAAAATACACACTTCGCACATAAAATACAGTTTTGAACAACGAATCAATGTTCTTAATATTTTATCTTTTGATTTTCAGAAAAAGAAAAAAGAGAAGAAGAAGCATAAGCACAAACACAAACATAAGCACAATAAGGACAAACATCGCCATAAAAATCGCAGTATAGATGGGGAAAAAGGTAAATCGGATATGATGCGAACTCAAAACGAAAAATTGTTACAAGCTTCACATTTCTCACATTCGGAAACACTTAGTTCCGGCAGTTCGAGTGATAACTTAGCCTCACCGAATTTACAATAAAACTACATTCATTGTCATCATGCCCAGTCTCATATAATTTCTGTGGACTAAAGCCAAAACAGCATAACTCGAGTTATGCGGACATTTAGTTATTGTTCCGTAAAAATTTCAAAAATTTTATTTTCTTGGTTTACACAAGTATAATAAACTGTACATAAAGCTATTTAAAGAAGTCAATTTCAAATAAAACTTATACACATTTTTCAGATAAGCATTTAAAGTATAAAACCGCTCTCCTGTAGAGTACGAAAATAACACTTATGCTGTTTTTCCTTTTGACCACAGATTTGATCGTTTGGATCATGGATTCATGTTGGAATTTCTCATGATGTATATTTTACATATAACTAGAAAAAATTAAGATCAGTGACTGGAATAATACCAATCACAAGATATCAATCCTGCAACAAATATAGTGTACATTCTTAATAAAAAATGTTATTTTAAATCAAACATAACCCTCCCAGCAGTCAACCCTAAGTACGTCTAAACTATCAAGTAGTGGGGAACTCCACTTTGAAATTAAATGGTGTCCATAAAAGAAAAATAATTGCTTGTTCAAATGAAAATTTTAAATTTTTTATTGATTTTTTTTTATTTTGAATAAACAAAGTGGTTGTGATTGAATTCTTATAAAAACATTCTTTATACACTTCTTGTAAGATCTGTTGCAATTCGGCTGGTCTCCTTGCCATTGGCCAGCAAAACATTGTTCATAAAGCTCGATATGAATGTCCAGGTTTCACTCATTGTAAATTCAGAAATGTACTCTGGGAATCATAGCCGTAAAAAACTTTCGAAGTGCTTAGAAGGTGTCTTTAATAATATCCCTTATAATCAGGTAATAGAGACACGGAATATATATTAAGAGAGCAGGCATCTAATTTCCCTAGTATGCTTCAATTGACAGTCTCTTTTGTGGCATGAAGAAAGCACGTCGTTTTTCTCAGCGGCAAAAATATTTCCTTTATCAAAACTAGAGAGAAAACAGCCTGCATAGCAAACACCCACAGTATAGGGCCAGGACAAAATAAAAAACTAAATAAAATAAAGGGAGCTTCGGTTGCGCAACAACCCCTAAAATAGAGTAAAAATATAGCAAAAAATATATCGAACTTCTAAAAAACCTCTAATAAGGTTTTTTAAGTTTCCTATCTAAATTTTGTGAGCATAACGAAGCTCTTTTTGTAACAAATAAAAACCTTTTTGGAGTATATGAAAAATATATCAAAATATTTTCGATTTGTATAGGATTATCTTTTTCCCTTTCTAAAGTTGGTAATATGTATATTTATATGGTATCAATAAAATTTAACAAATCCATAACAAAATTTATAATTCATTTTAATGATCTTCCGATTCTAAGAATTTATTGTACTCCTTCTCAGTCATAAGTTGATCTATTTCCGATGGATTGCTGATTGACAACTTGAATAACCAACCTGTTGAGTTACAAACAAGCTCACTACTTAATTCAGCATATTTTATAAATTAATTAATTACCCTTGTTATAACAATCAGTATTTATAAGCGCAGGTGTATCTTCAACAGCGGTATTCTTTTCAATGACTTTGCCACTAATGGGTGAGTACACTTCGCTGGCAGCTTTTACGCTCTCTAAAGCACCACATTCGTCATGTTGTTTCAATGTTGTACCAGGTTCAGGTAACTGTGCAAAAACAACATCTCCCAAGGCTTCTTGGGCGTATTTTGATATACCCACGATGCCTACTGAGCCCTCAGACAACACCCATTCGTGTTTGTTTGTGTAGCGGCGCTCTAGAATAAATTATATAAATATAGAACATTATGTGTGGTTGCATTTAACTATATTTTGCTTACCAGCTGCTTTTTGCATCAAACTGACGCTGAAGCAACGCTTGTGGCTTAGCTGCACGGCGCTGCGCAATATTCTCATCATGTGCACCATTTTAAGTGTGGGAGAGAGTTGAAGTAAGTAGTGAAATGAACGTACACGAGGTCGCGAATCTTTCAACAGAATAAACGTCTCGTATTAGATGTTGTCCTCACGCCGCAACAAACAAACAAATAACTTTTCAAAATTTCTCTATCGGGTAATGCTTAGTATCTCTTATCAATGTACTGTTGTTGTATTGTGTCTATTAAATGGTTGTTTTATAAACAGTATGAACTGTAGGTTATCTTGAAATTATTTTAATTCTTGGCCTTTAAAAATTATATTGTAAGCACCTTAATATACAGCCAATCTAAACACAAAGCGCCATTTATCTTTTTCTCAATTGATATTTAATTGTACGGTTTTTAAAACACATACCTAGGAACATCAATTTGATTTAGATTTTTGTATTTTCGTTATCGTTTTTATGAAATTACTCGAGTCGAAAACAGCTGTGCACAGGGTGACCTAACATCTCAATCATATCAAAACAGTGGCCACGAAACTTTTCAAAAATATATTGAAATGTGTTTCGTGATAATTATGTACTTTTACAAACAAATTTACTATTTTTATGATCCAAAAGAGGGTACAAAAAAGTAGAGGAAGGCTTGAGAAAGATTTATGT
Source organism: Liriomyza trifolii (assembly GCA_001014935.1). Taxonomy (NCBI): domain Eukaryota; kingdom Metazoa; phylum Arthropoda; class Insecta; order Diptera; family Agromyzidae; genus Liriomyza; species Liriomyza trifolii. Next base: position 584 of record JXHJ01011091.1, on the reverse strand, counting down.
GCAATTTTGTACAGATCTGGAAAAAAATCGCTTCGGTTCAGTTCAGCACGCAGTTGCCTATTCTGTTTGCTGATAGCGAGGTTAATAATTTTTGATTATAAGCACGAATTATGAAATTTTGAGTAAGAATATCCAATTTTCATTTTGCTTATATCATGAAATTTGCCTTTTCCATGAATTTTGCGTTTTTTTTCAGTATTTTTCATTAAATACGCTTATTTTTAAATTTTAAATGGTATCCTGCGAAAGTGAGCGCAGTTTCAGTTGCTTTAAAGCATTTCTGCGGGACAATCGAATGTGTGTTTTGACTGAAACTATTAGAAAGCATCTGGTAACCTTATACTCTTATAACGACGTTGAAGTTACAGATGAAATTTTATAAAGAGAGCATAAACATGCATTTATACGAAGTACGGTAATCCCAGCAGTATTTTGTAAATATAAATACATATTTCGTCTAATTATATGTTACAAAATACTTCTTAGATCAACCCTTCAAAATGTTATGGACCTATGTATGACTTTAATAAACTGGTTTGAAGCAAGGCGAAGGAATCCAAGGAACATAGAATACAAGGTTGTCG
>JXHJ01010677.1:0-12068 GCA_001014935.1 Liriomyza trifolii | reverse complement strand
TGTATTTTCTTTTTTAATCATTTTTTTGTATATTTCTTTTTTAATCATTTTTTTTGTATTTTTCTTTTTTAATATTGATTGAATTGAATGAATTATTTTCTCTCTTTTTTTTGTATTTTTCTGTTTTTTACATTTTTTTGTATTTTTCTGTTTTATTAGTTTTTTTTTTTTGTAGTATGTCGTGTACTTATAATGCCTTCTCCCCCCGTTTCTCCTATATAATAATGATGATGAATAACTTCCTTAATGATGAATAACTTCCCTACTTTCCCTACCAACGAGTGTTGTTGTTTTTCATTTTGTTTTATTGGTGTTATTAATTTTTTTTTTAATGAAAAACAACAACACTCTTGTGGGTTCAGATGGTATTGAACCCACGACTCGCCTTTTCGTGGGACAGTTAAATAACCTCTACACCACACGAGTCCCCCGACAGTAGTTAAACAAATTTCAAATGCTTTCGTACAAAAAAATAGAACTACTTTGATTTTTTTTTAAAAAACTACTTTGAGTTTTTCTGTTAAATTTGAAAAATAACGGTTTATATAGTCTCTGATAGTCTCTCCTGTAAATGCCTGTTTTGCTCTTTCCCACTAAAAAATATTGTCCACGGTTCAAACCTGTTTGAGGATGAATTAAAACTTGGATAAGGAAACATTTTTCAGTCTTTTTTATTTGAAAATATTTAAAAAAAAGTATATAGAGTATAAAAAATACTGATTTAAAAAAATTTAAATTATAGTTGTTTTAAATAAATTTTTTTATTCATATCATGATATGTCTCATATTTTTTTTTTTATACTGGATTTCCAGTTGAAACAAGTATGTGAAAATAATTGAATGATTTTATATCCTGACACTAGAAAATTTTGTTTTTATTAAATATTTTAAGTGGTTTATTTTGTATGAGTCAGCTAAAAGTTAAAAGTTATGCATAAAATAATCAAGTTGATAGTTTAAGTGCATACTTTTGGGCCCTACATCTCACCTTTAGTAGTTGTTGAAATTCATTTTAATTGTATAATTTAAAAGTTTCATAGAACGAATAATGTATGTTGGTTGAGTTGACATCAGAGTGGCAAAACACAGTTTGCACGTAATATCTTTTAAATTATAAATTTACTTCAACATTTTCATAAAAACTGTTAATAGAGTGAAAATGCTTTTTTTGAGGTGGCTCTTTTTCCAAGCATCTCTAAGGATATCAAGATAGTACAGTTAATTGGTGGGCCAAATTCTCGGTTACTTTTGTACAATTTTTGTTAAAATAATTTTTTTTTTGATTTTTTAATTTTGATAAAAATTTGAATATATTACATATTATAGGTAAAATTTACATTTCTACACATGTGCTTAAATCAGGGCTGGGCGCGTAAAATTAAAACGTAAAAATTTTACATTTTATGTATAAGAAAAACGTGAATGTAAAGTTTTCAAAAAAACGTTGAACGTAATATTTTATATTTTATGTAAAATTTTACTTATTTTTAAGTTTTTTGTATATTTTTATGTGTTTTTTTTTGTAAAATGTGAAATAAATGAAAAACGTAAAAAATTCCTAAAATTTATTTAACGTTTTCTGTAAAAATTTTATTTTTTTTAGGTTTTTACATATTTTTTACATATTATTAAAAACGTAAAAATATACGAAAAACTTAAAAAAAAAGCACAATATTACGTAAAACGTAAAATATTACGAATTTTTTACGTTTTACATTTCTTACGTGTAAAATATTTTTTTGGAGGTCTTACACGTATTCTCCCAACCCTGGCGTAAAATGATTATTTTTATTATATCAACACTGTCGTTTTTCTGTCATATTATCGATAAATGCACATCAATAATTTCACGTGTAGTTTGTAAACAGCTGTTTGGCAAAACGAATTGTTTGCAAAATAAAAGTTTAATTATTTTTGAAATAAATTGTATAAAGTAGGAGAAGCAAAATGCGTTTAACTACATACAATTTTCTGACAACAAAATCCATGAAAGGCGTCAAAGTGGGATATCCATTGAAATTGACAGTAAGCGCTATTAACTTTTTTGTTTACTAAATTTAATACCTATTTATTTATTTTTTTGCCGCTCTCCAAAGATACACAAACAATCAAGCACGGAAACAGAATTCAATGGCACTTTCATAGAACGCCTACTGCCGCGGCTAAATTGGTCTGTGCTGAGAATGGGCGCAGAACAGGTAAATTTATACAATGCATAAAAAATATAAAATTAAAATGTGAAGAATATGCAAAAGTGTTCGAATACTTTTTTGAGGTAAATTTGTGAATTTCTTTATTGTTTCGATCACAGTTAAAAAACGCGAAGGATTAGAAAAATGATTTTTGGTGACATTAAAGATAAGAAGTTTTACTACAAAATGGCATTTTCAGAATTTTTTGTTTTCATATAAAAATATAAGGTAAACTTTGGCTGCTTCAAGGGTGTTCGAATACTTTATTAATACCTATTATACTGTAAATAAATTTTTTTTATCACATTTTTTTTTATGCAGGCTGGTTTGGCAGGGGATATTCCTGAAGAGCAACCTGAGAAAGTGAGTGAAGTTGAAGGTTTATTAGAGAAATTGCATCATTTATTGCTCGAAGTGGAAATCGTTGAAGGTGAGCTGCAGTGCCCAGAAACCGGCCGCGTGTTCAAAATTAAAAACGGTATACCAAATATGTTGCTAAATGAGGATGAAGTTTAAATTTGGACTTATTTTTTTTATTTTTATTATTAAAATATAATTATGTTTAAAGAGAAAGTTTTTAATATTCAATTGCATTTAATGTTGGCTGTTGCAGTTTTAGTGGCATATTTAGAGCTGTAAATACTACCCTTGGCCAAGTTGGCTTGTGCGCCCTTGCAAAGTGCTGCATTATGTCCAAGTGGTGTATAATTGCGCTCCGTTCGTATACTCAAATCCGCTCCAACAACCAAATCCGACTGATGGCCACGTGCGTTATGTGCATTGGCGCCATTCCAAGTCACATAATCAGCACTAAAAAAAGAAAAAAATCGGGGTTATTTTTTCTAAGAAATTCAAAAATTCAAAAAAAAAAAAAAAAATCGTAGCTTTTTTAAAGAAAATTTTTACTGGTCGTTTCTGCCAGTTTCACAGGATAATTTCAATTTTCTGCAAAAATTATTTTCAAATTCTGAGGGAATTTTGAATTTTTTTTCTTTCTTTTATCAAGTAAATAATTAATAGTTTAAAAAACTAAAAAACACGCTTTTTATGGGTAACCGAACTAAAAAAATAGGTGGTCCTTGTAAGAATAATGAAAAACTATGATCAAATTATTGCATTGTCATCGGTCCTTGATACGTATGCAAAGTTTCAAAATAATCAGACTTCTAGAAATTGCTAAAAATTATGCTCAAAGATTCCGTTACATACAACCGAAGCTAATATAAAAGCTATAAAAAGACAATTAATTCGCAATAAAATAAAATTTCAATCTCAAATCAAATATTTTTGGATTAAGTGGTCCATTGAACCATGAATTTAGTTACCACATCGAAGCATGGACCAAGTCATATTTAAAAAATATTTCTTGCTTAGCGCAAAATCTTCGTACTTTCACGTTTATATTCGTCGTACTATGTCTAGTTAAATGGACTAGTGATAGGAGTAGACAGTAGTTATCAAGAGAAAGAGTACATGGACATCGTCATGTTAAATGGACAATGTTTATTTCATTAATTAGGGCCAACATGGGACCATTCCTTGGGCCCTGTTGGGCCCACTAGCGTATGGGTTTGTCACCTTATTTGAAGGGTTACTACCCAGCCAGCATTTTTTAAAAAATCTGAACAAATTCGAGTCATATTTAACTGCTATGCGCGATAAAATCAATCGAATATGCGCTCGTTTTCTTATCAAACGTGCTTACTTTGTCGGGAGAAACTGGTACCCTACACATGTCTCCGAATGAAGAGTCTTTTATGTTTACATTTTCTACGCCTTATTGTCTTATTTTCTAGTCGAATTTAAATTTAAAAAATTGAAATTAAATTTTGAAGCATAAAAGCATCATGTTCGAATCAATTCTGCTTATCAATGAGCAGTTTTTGATCGTTCTGGACGACTGAAAGCGACACTTCTAGGCGATTTTCAAAGAAACAATCTTCCAAATGCTAGCTAGGTATTTAAAAAAATACCGCTAAAATCGATTAAGTAGTTTAGGAGTTCATCGCGGTAAAAAATAGTGTGACACGTAATTTATATATATTAAGGTTGTCAAAGAGAACGAGAGACAGTTCTATTTTGGGACAAATTCCAGTCATACAGGCTCTCATATTTGAGATTAAGTGCGGGGCAATGAATGATAATTGCTTGTGACTGAAGAGTTATTTAATCTTCGATATCCGAAATGTATTAATGGGAGGAGAACTTGTAGATATCAGGAGGTTTCCCCTCTATGGATTTTTTTAAAATTATCCAATAATGGCTGTCTTAAAATGTTTCGATCTCGATTAAATTCTAAAGTGAATCATCGGAGCTTATGGTCAATATTTTGTGAAAGCTTCTGCAAAAACGATTCGATATTTTAGTCAGAAATCCCTCAGACAGAGAAAGAGATCATTCCGATAACTTTAGTTTATGAATTATAGGGAATCCCGGTCATTCCTTTGAGGTTTTACAGATTCTTGATAGAATTAATATATGCTATTTCTCTGAAATTTCATAGTGAGACCTAAGTTAAGCAATCTTTGAGAGTTTCTCCAAAATCGGATTGAAATTTTGGTCAGAATTCGCTTTGAGAAAGACGGACATGTCGAAACAGTATTTTAAGATCATTTTAGTAATTTTAGGTCATGATTTCTGAACACTTCGATTCATTCCTCTAAGGTTTTATAGATTCTTGAGAAAATTAATATATTCTATTTCTCTGACTACTCCGATAGGGATCAAAATTTCATAGTGAGCCCTAAGATAAGCAATCTGTGAAAGTTTCTTCGAAATTGGATCGAGTTCTTTGTCAGAAATCCCTCAGACAGAGGAAGAGATCATACCGGTAATTTTAGTTTATGATTTTTGGGGACTTCGAATGTTTCCTTCAAGGTTCTTGGCAAAATAAATATATCTTGTTTCTCAGAGTGCTCCGATAGGGATAAAATTTCATGGTGAGTCTTAAGATAAGCAATCTGTGAAAGTTTCTCCAAAATCGGATCGACTTTTTTGGCAGAAATCCTTCAGACAAAGGGAGAGATCATTCCAATAATTTTAGTTTATGAATTAGAGGGACTCCCGGTCATTCCTCTAAGGTTTTATAGATTCTTGACAAAATTAATATATGATATTTCTCTGACTATTCCGATAAGGATTAAAATTTCATAGTGAGCCCTAAGATATAAAAATAAATATAATAATAGTAAATTACAGTAAAATGGCTTCATTAGGTCCATTGGCCAGTTCTTGATTGTGTCCCAGTGTAACAATGCGTTCCAATAATGTTTGAAATTCCGCTTGTTTTGGCATATCTAGACTTCTTGCTTGTGTAAGTTGACGCAGAGAAACTCTAAATGTTTATTAAAATAAAGGAAGTGTTAAATTATAATTTAATATAAATTGTTAAACAACAGCAATGTTCTAAATGTGTAGTTGTAGATTAGTATATTTTTATTATTACTATCATGCAAGTTAGTAAGTAAGAATTAGCAAGCAAATGAAAGAAAAAAGAGAGTAGAAATAAAAAAAAATTAGAAGCATACTTGGTGGCGTCGTCCAGTGCTTGAGTGGTTGTGCTTGAATGTGACAGAGAGTGCTTGCTGGCTGTGGAGGAGTTGATGGTATAGGTGCTGGATGATCCCATTTTGCTCGTTTTATTTGCATCATTATTAATTGATAATGTTTTTGAAAATTGTTGACTGATGGACTTCAATTGATTATCATCAGTTGTTGGTGATAGCACGCAAGTGGAAGCAATTGTACATGAATTTGATTTAAATGTTGTTGTTGCTGTTGATGATGGTGATTTACATGATGATGATGATGTTGATGTAGATGATGATGATGATGATTTAGATGATGATAATTGTGTTGAAGCATTGCGAAATTTTGCAAATAATAAAGCTTTCCGCGGCAGCGTTTTTAAGCGTATTTCAGCATCACTTTCATTAATACAAGCATTTGTTGTTGAATCCACTAAATTAACACTATTTTTTTTCATTGGGGGGTTTTTTTTTGGAGGTTAGGGTGAAAATATACAGAATTTCGTTTTAATTTTGTGCTTAAAAAAATGCTTTTGCAGGAATTATGTTGGTTTATTTTTTTACAAAAAAATTAAAACCAAAATAAAACGAAAAGAAATTAAACTTACTTGTCCATTTGCTCGTTTTGACTGCTCGCCGCAAGATTATCATTGCTTTTATTTTGCTTTTGTTGTATTTGTTCTAATTGCTTTTGTTTCTCCAACTCATGGGCCTGCTGCTCATCCGTATCCGATATCATAATTTGCAAGATTTTATCCGCTTTTTTCTCATCATATTTCACAGATTCCAATGCCATTAAAATCAAATGTTCCGCCACAAAAGCATACTTTCCTTGCAGACGTGTTTGCACTAAAATTCATTTAAAAAATTATACACAGTCATGCACCCTACACCTTCATACATACTTTCTTTTTTCTCCAGAGCGCTGAGTTCTGCTGGCACAATTGGTTTACTTTCTGCCAGGTTTTCTTTATTCTTATCCTCCAGTTCAGCATTGGCTTTATTGCTTCTTGAATTTGGCACAAAATTACGCTTCACATAACCCATGGAAATCAAACGTTCCGAGACCTTTTGTACATTATTATCTGAGCTAGCAAGTAGATCCAATAAAAAGGTCTCTTCCGCTTTGGGGAATATATTTTTCATATATCTAAGAAGAAGGGAGCAGATTTTGCATGTTTTATAAAAAAAAGGAGTTCTCGTGCTTACCTTAATTTCATTTTTGGGGAAGAACTAGAGGGTACTGGAGAATGCCGCCAGGCTTCATCGCCTATGTAGGGAGAGGCTGGCGGAGTGGCCACACGATGTTGAACTCTAGCATCCATCATGTTGCTCATAATGCGTGCACCCTCCAGTTGTCGTGGCGCTGGAAAATAATGTGAATTCGCTATATTCTGCTCATTGGAGGCATGAAAGACATGTCGCTGTGCTGGCGGTGTGACAAACGGGCCAGGCATCGTTACGGGATGCTTTTCCACTTGCAAAGCACTTATCACTACAGCCTCACGATTATAATACCTTTGAATATATGAAAGTACCAAATAAGTAGTTAACAATACAGCTTATATAATGTGGTTCACTAAACTGGGTCAAAAGTACAGTAGGTAACCGATAAGAGTGAAAGCTTTTTGAAAATTATATATACTTACAGAAAACACTCACTGATCTATAAATATTTCTTAGAACTTTTAAAAATTAATCACAAAAAATACTTTAAACTTTTTTCAAAACTTTTAATCTCTAAAAAGAGCTTTTTACGTTTTCTTTTTTCATAGAATGTATCTTAGCACTAAGACATATTAATGTCAAAAAGCTTCCATCCTTCAGCAATTTAGGGCATAATTTTTTTAAATCACAACTTTAGCAAAAGCTTTTATCATGAGAGTTGCAATATTTTTCAAATTATAAGATGCTGAAAATTCAAAAATATATAAAAAAAAGCTTTTTGTCTATTGCTTAAGCTTTAATTACAGTTATTTTTGCTAATATTGCTGCACTTTTCGCTTTAATTCTCAGCTTTTTCTCAAATTTTGTTCGAATTCCTATGCACAATTTTGACATTAATATGTCTTAGTGCTGAGGTACATTCTATGAAAAAAGAAGAGGTAAAAAGCTCTTTTGAGAGCTTAAAGTTTTGAAAAAAATTTAAAGTTTTTTTTCTAATTAATTTTCAAAAGCATCCATACTTAAGACAAATTCATGAGAATTTTTTTCTNTTTTTTTCTGATTAATTTTCAAAAGCATCCATACTTAAGACAAATTCATGAGAATTTTTTTCTATGAAAGCTTTCATTAAATTAATCATTTTTATTTCTACTAGATCTTACAACTTTAGCTAGAACTTGATAAAAAAAGAGAGAGCTTTTTAAAAGCTTTTTTAAAATTCTCCTCATCATTCTTAGTAATTGTTATAACTTTAGCTTCTTAGTCTTTTTTTTTTAGTTCTTATTTTATAATCTTTTCAGTTTGTCTTTATAGAGCTTTCACTGTACCTGCTAGTTACTTTCTCACTGAGCATAAGTAGTATTTGTTTGAACTTACTTTTTGAGCAATAATCTTATATGATTTTCTCCGGCTGTGGGGAACATATTTTGAATTTTATTGACTATCAAATCAGTGTTGATTTTATTTGATGAAAACGATGTTTCCTGTATAGTTTGACGCCTGTTTCCATGGCCCAAGCGTGGAGTTTGTACCACAGATAATTTGGAGGCTGTTTGCACATTTCTTTCCTATAAAGCAAAAATTTGAGTAACAAAGAGTAACCTAAAAGAGTAGCCTAAAATTATACCAAATAACTACGTTGTAATAAAGGACTGCCACAAAGATGATTGGAGGACATGGAGCCAGACTGAAATGCTTGTATGGCTTGCAGATTGTTTCTCGGATACACGTGGTAGGGGGAACTCTGTAGTGGCTACGAAAAAAATTTTCATGCATATTTACACCAACACAAACAGGAATTGGAACCTTACCTGTAAGGGTATGGATTCTGTGGAGCATTGCTCATTTTGTAATTGTTTATATCTGGGATCCTCCAGCTGCATCATGCGTGTTATATAGTTGATATAATAACTGTAATTTATATGTATGTATTTATGTATGTATAATTATTTGTTGTGTCTGTAAGCCATAAAAACATGAGGCATGTCTTACCAATTTCCTGTAGCCTGGTCGATTTTACAATCCCATCCTGGCGGTAATTTTTGATAACTTGCTTTATCACTCATTTTGGTTTTTTTTTTAAATTTTTATAACAAATTTTTGATAATAATTTTAATTTTTTGATTCAAACAACAATCTTTCACTAAGGACTTTTCTCACTGAGTGGATGCTTTGCGCAGCATTTTGTATGGGTGGTGTTGATGGTGGTGGTGAATTTTTATCCCCAAACAGCTAAGGGTGGTTATCTTAACATTAATGCTCATGGAAGTGTATATTTTTGTTTTGTCAACTTGAGACTGGCATTCCTTTATTGCTTTAGTGCTTGCCACTCCATATACTCGCGAGTATAGCGGCGATCGTATTTTTCACACAGACACAATCGGCAATTCACACGTACAAGCGATTATGTTCGGGCAAAGCATTCAGTTTATGCTTGACACTCACACTGTCAAACAGCGCTATTGTATGCGTGCATTCGGTTTTGGCAAGCACTGCTTTATTGTGTACAAAATGCTGTTTACTCTAAAGTTATTTTTATATCAAGGTATGTGTTTGTGTGTCCTTAAATAACGGTACCCTAAGAGTTGTCATGACAACAACGAGAGAGACAGAGAAATAGAGAGAGAGAGGGAGAAAGAGGAAGCGAAAAACAATGTGGAAAGAGTTACAACAACAAAAACTAAGCTGCTTTCAACATTTTCTTGAACTTGAATTCATATTTTCACTAAAATTCAATTTTTCTACAAAGCCAACAAATCTATTTATCGATATGAAAGGGTCTTATCTTCTCTAATATATCGATTATTCGTTGTCTTCCCTAACATGACTGTAAATGTTTTTTTGTCTCAAACCGAAGCCGAATTTATTACAAAACTTGAAATTTTCAGATTTTATGTCAAAAAAAAAATTTCTTAATTTTTAAAAAGTGAAGAAATTATGGAAAACAGTACAGAAAAGAAATAATTATTAAATATTTCTGATACAGTACTGTCGAAAAAAATTCGTATTTTTATGAAATATCGGAAAAGCGGAATTGAATATTTATTCCGGAATGAAAATCAAAACAAAATATGATTTTTTTTCCTCCCTCAGAGAGAAAATTTGATATAAAAATATGCTAGCCCGAACCTTCGAATCGATCAGTAAATCCGCCTTAATTGTAAATTCTGAAAAGCAGTTAACATAGAAAAACTTTTTTCTATTTTTGTTTTTCTTTTACTTTTTCCCCCTCTGCATTAATTCGCAAAAAAAAATTGCAATCTTGAATTAAGAACTAATATATCCTATATTTTATGTTGAAACAAAACACACATTTAAAAATACCGTTTAAATTGGTGAAGTTATTTAGGAGTTCATCGCGGACGAGAATAGTCTTTCAACTTTTTCTTCAAAATTTGAACATAATTTAAAAAAAATCGAATTTTTTGTCCGAGATGTGTATCTTTATAAGAATTTTATTTTATTTTTTTAACATATTGTGTTTTTTAATTTTCGGTCATTGAAGATGAGATTTTTATTGTTTAATGTTAGTATTTTATTCGGCTTAGGTTCAATCAAAGAAAGATACACAAATTTTCTTTTACTTCCTTATATTGAAACATAAAGAACTATATAAAAAAATTAGAAGTCCTTTTATCTTTGATTAAAATACAGTTTCCATATATATGTCTCTGATAATAAGAAGGCTATTTTTGAATAGAATTGAATTTGTTGTGTCATTTTATTGACTCAAAAATCAAAGTAGTAAATGAATTTCAAATTATATCTTGTAGCTTCTAGTATACCACGCGTAACGCTACCGACGACATTTTTCATAAATACCCAGCCCTAAGACATATACATATACATATGTCAAAAAGTATTGTGTTGTATCATAAATAAAATTAAAAAAAGGAATCGAATTTTACAGTCATATGGCTTGGTTTATATTCCAAAGCCTTCATGTAAGTTCGATTCCCACTAACCTAATTTCTTGAGAATTTTTTTTTTTTTGTATTTTCTTTTTTAATCATTTTTTTGTATTTTTCTTTTTAATCATTTTTTTGTATTTTTCTTTTTTAATATTGATTGAATTGAATTGAATGAATTATTTTCTCTTTTTTTTTTGTATTTTTCTGTTTTTTACATTTTTTTGTATTTTTCTGTTTTATTAGTTTTTTTTTTTTGTAGTATGTAGTAGTAGTACTTATAATGCCTTCTCCCCCCGTTTCTCCTATATAATAATGATGATGAATAACTTCCTTAATGATGAATAACTTCCCTACTTTCCCTACCAACGAGTGTTGTTGTTTTTCATTTTGTTTTATTGGTGTTATTAATTTTTTTTTTAATGAAAAACAACAACACTCTTGTGGGTTCAGATGGTATTGAACCCACGACTCGCCTTTTCGTGGGACAGTTATATAACCTCTACACCACACGAGTCCCCCGACAGTAGTTAAACAAATTTCAAATGCTTTCGTACAAAAAAATAAAACTACTTTGAATTTTTTTTTAAAAAACTACTTTGAATTTTTCTGTTAAATTTGAAAAATAACGGTTTATATAGTCTCTGATAGTCTCTCCTGTAAATGCCTGTTTTGCTCTTTCCCACTAAAAAATATTGTCCACGGTTCAAACCTGTTTGAGGATGAATTAAAACTTGGATAAGGAAACATTTTTCAGTCTTTTTTATTTGAAAATATTTAAAAAAAAGTATATAGAGTATAAAAAATACTGATTTAAAAAAATTTAAATTATAGTTGTTTTAAATAAATTTTTTTATTCATATCATGATATGTCTCATATTTTTTTTTTTATACTGGATTTCCAGTTGAAACAAGTATGTGAAAATAATTGAATGATTTTATATCCTGACACTAGAAAATTTTGTTTTTATTAAATATTTTAAGTGGTTTATTTTGTATGAGTCAGCTAAAAGTTAAAAGTTATGCATAAAATAATCAAGTTGATAGTTTAAGTGCATACTTTTGGGCCCTACATCTCACCTTTAGTAGTTGTTCAAATTCATTTTAATTGTATAATTTAAAAGTTTCATAGAACGAATAATGTATGTTGGTTGAGTTGACATCAGAGTGGCAAAACACAGTTTGCACGTAATATCTTTTAAATTATAAATTTACTGCAAAATGGAAATGATATTTTTAAGTTGGTTCTTTTTCCAAGCATCTCTAAGGATATCAAG
>JXHJ01010525.1:0-10126 GCA_001014935.1 Liriomyza trifolii | reverse complement strand
AATATCATACCCACCTAGCTGCCTACACTCAATAAAATTTAGCTTTCTATTTAAAGGTATGAAAAAAATGAGTCACTCATTCAATTAACAAAAATATATTTTCCATTTCTTGTAATAAACAATCTTTATAAGGTTACATTTTAAGCTTAAAATTTTTAAGAAAAAAAGTAACTGTCGATCTATTTCACATCAAAGCTTTTAACTTGAAAATTTTTTCTATTATGTTTAAAGGAAAAATATTCGAAATTTTATGTGATANTAAGGTTACATTTTAAGCTTAAAATTTTTAAGCAAAAAAGTAACTGTCGATCTATCTCACATCAAAGCTTTTAACTTCAAATATTCGAAATTTTATGTGATGNTATGAATTTTTTAAATGAAAATTTATAAAAAAAATTTAAATTTTTTTTATTGAATTTTATATTAAAGTTTTCGTATTTGAAAGCTTTTANTGAATTTTTTAAATGAAAATTTATAAAAAAAAATTAAATTTTTTAATTGAATTTTCTATCAAAGTTTTCGTATTTGAAAGCTTATATATTTTTTTAATTGCTAAAATGGGTAGTATTTCTTTCTGATGTAATTTTTAAAAAGCTTAATTGTTACTGGATTTAAACATGTTTGGTTATGCAATCTTAGTTTTCTCTAGATGTAAGTGGTAACAGTTTGTTTTTGACCATAAATTCATCAGTTGTCTTATGCCCAAAACATTGACCAGTTTTATTGTAAGCACCTATTCACCTTTATTTTTGTTGTGCAATTAATTGAGCCTGAGAATTTTTCTAAGCAAAAAATGTTTACTTCCACTTTTATATAGTGGAATTACAAGATCAGACATCCTCGCACAAACTATTCTATTCTACATTTTAAATGCATTTTTAATGATGATGCCGGTTCCTGCGAACCATGCTTAAAAGCATAATGTGGCAAAAATCATCAATTTGAAGAAAAAAAAAGGCAAAAATTTTTAAAACGTTTCAAACAAGTCTTTGTGGGATCAACTCTTCTCATCCTTTAATAAAAAAAAACGCAAAACAGTTGACGGGAAATTTGTTGATGATTTGGTGCAGATAAGTTTCAAGAATGTATGTCCAATGGAATAACATGCATTTCTTTTATTATTATTTCAACATTTTTCTTCTTCTTCTTCCTCCTCTTCTTTATAGTAAAATGAAAAAATAAAAATTGTATTCAAATATTTTGCAATCAGCCTTCAAATCTGTTAAATAACAATTTGATTACATACATAGCAACAACACGAAATCGCATTATGAAAATTAGTTGGTAAGTAAATGTGGATTTGAAGTCAAAATAACAGTGAGTTCAAATATTACATACGTACAACTACACCTTCTAATTGAAAATGTCATTGACTCCAAAAATGCGTGAGCACTCATATAATTACTTAGCTATTGGCGTTCTACCAACAGCTATTTTGCACACAGATAGAAAGATACTCTTACTCCTTACGCCTTGCCTGCCTGCCCATCTATTTCACTCCTATAATCATAGTCAAGTAAGTAAGTAGGTAGGTATGTAGTTTGTGTAGATATCGGTATGTTTGTATGTCTGATGGCTGTTGTTGAAAGCGACTTTTATGCTCTAGATCAGCTTGGGGCACGAAACCAAACTAAAAAAAAAGTTTTGAAACGAAAAAGCTAAAAAAAAACTAAGCAACACATTATCAGCAGCGGGAAATGCACATGGCGCGCCGCTCAAGTATAGAAAATAACACGAACCAAGAACATATACTTGGCCAATTTGACTGCAATATTTGTGTGTGACTGACTGTCTTCTGTAATCAGTACCAATTTTACTTAGAAACAATTACAAATAATCGTATATGTAACTGTCTTTCCACGTAGATTATATATGTAGGTAGCTACTAACTAATTTTCAATTTTACCAACTGTCAAAGAGTGTGTGTGTATTATATGTAGTTTTATCTGAAGTGAAAATCTTGCATTGAAATATTATTTTAATTACAATTACTTGCCAAATTCAGTTTCTCAGTCAAAGTCTCAGTCTCAGTCTAAGACTCAGTCTGAGTTCATGAAATTATTTTTAAAGATTGATAACCTTGTGTAGATAATTCTACACACAATATTTCCTGTTTCTCAGCTACTGTAAATAAAAATTTAACAGCATATAATTGTCATCATCGTTTTAAAACTTCTACCTCTTCACTTTTTAAGCAATCGTCAGTGCATGAAGCGTACAATGGCCCTGGTACTGGTACCAGATATCCATGTTCCTATGTTTCCATCATGGCTTAATTCCTACCTTGTTTATTTCATAATACTAACAACCATCTATTTGAAGTATGTACATATGTACATTTCATGACTTTGGGTGCTTAAGAACGTTAGTTTAAAAGCAGATCTCTTATAATGCTAATAAGTCTTAATTATTTGCAAATTCTCTTGCAATTAGTATGTATTTGCTAGAAGTTCAAACTCTTGTTATACTCTATATTAGAATACTGTTAAGATTTGAAAATCCAAATTTAGTGTTTAACACAATAAATCACCCCTTAAACCCCATGGTCGCGGATTTAAATTTCATTAGCTAAAATAAACCACAAGATTATGATTTATAAGTGGGCTTTTTAGAAATTCAAAGTTAAAGCAAGCAACCCACACATCTATTCAAATTTATTTAATAAGGTCAATTTGGTTGGGTATATTCAAATGACTCAGCAATATAGAGTACATACTATAATTGGTTTTTAAGCGATTCAGTCAAGTAAAGATGGTGTAAATGATTGTTATTAGCAGCAAGCAATTATCTATGGCATTATTTCATTTAAATACAATTTGTACACTTTGCAGGCACACACAAAGTACATTGTAGTGAAAACTTGATGCATGTGGAGATTGTGCTGCCACAAGAACAAAATGAGCAATCAGGTGCTGGGAAGCCAGCTATTTATTTGGAAGGTCTTAAAGATTATCCCGATGAACGTTGCCAGCCAACAATCAATGAGAATCTGGCCGAATTTAAACTTTCTTTGAGCAACTTTTACGAGTGCGGTGTAACACGTATGATCAATCAGTTAACAGTAAGTTGGCATTTTAATGAGAATGCTTTTTATTACCAATGCTCTAAAACAGCACATTAAATTTTAATCTTATTCTTCCTACGTTTATTAGGGAAAGAAAGTTTATTATCATAAAATCATAATTGAATCGGTGAATAACAAAGAAATAGTCAGCGTTAAATGTATCACCAATGGACCACTATATAATGTTATGAAGAATGCTAGCACCTTACAACATCCACAACATCATGGTATTGTCAGACGCGATGTTTTACCAGCTGGATTTCAAGAGCCTGAGTAAGTTTATATTAAATACAAGTTAAGTCAAGAACAAACATAGACCTACCAACCAGTATTTGTAATTATATCTTTGAAGTGATCTGTCTGAAGGGCTTTAATTTCAAAACAATATAAGTAAGATTATATAGGTATGATTATGATTTTGCTATGGGTGTTAAGGGGCGTATATGTAAATAAATGCGTAGGTACTTTTATTCAATTGCCTGATAAATGCACATTCAGACATACTTACAAATGTATATTTATTTAAGTTTATTAGTAACCGGTAGGTAATAACCAGTTGATTATAATGGTTGATATTTTTACAGAGACTTAGAAATCACAACATCGTTAACAGAACGTGCTCCGGAGCCTCGTTTATCTATAGGAGTAAGCCAGAATGGCAGAAAGGTAACAGGTGATTTGACAGTGACACCTGGCACGCCTCTGACCATGGAAATTACACTGGATCGTGATTCAGCGCCTGTCTATGGATTGGGTGTAAACTATTTAGAAGTAACAGATACCCGTTCATTATCTGAGACTATTATATTCAAAGGATGCACTGTTGATCCATATCTGTTTGAGAATTTTAACACAATTGATGGTGACTTATTGAGTGCAAAATTTAAAGCATTCAAATTCCCCGATTCCTCTTATGTACAATTCCGTGCTACTGTCAATGTGTGTCTGGATAAATGCTTGGGTACCAAATGTTCTAATAACCAAATTGGATATGGACGTCGGAGGCGTGATGTTTCTGATTTATCTACTGCACCTCTCTTGGATACCAATAAAGTCTATGAAATCTCTTTGGCTATGTTTATCAAAATTAATGATCTGGAAAATGCTAATCCTAGTAAGTTCATACATACATACATACATACATTCATATAAAGGTCAATATTAAGCATAAATAATTGATTTCAGATGAAATATTGCAACTTGAGGAGAAACTTAGAGAGCTGAAATTAACAAATCAGCGATTAGCGCGCAATAGCAGAGGTGGTTTTGGGGAAGCAAGTCGAATTACTGACCAATCTACACAGTCAGAGTCAGCTTTCGTTGTTGATGAAAAAGATCTGAATAGAGTTCAAGCTGCCAGCAAGGCTCCAAGTAATAATGTATCAGTTTTCTTGTCAATAGTATTGTTGTTATTGGCAATTTAAATGCAGTTTTAATAAGTACATACATATAAAATTAAAATAAAAATAATAACAACATCAAATATCAAACAAAAAGAAGCACAGCTTAGAGTGATCATGTTTCAAAAAGAAATTAATGAATTATTTTTTTTTTTTAATTAATTAAATCGAATGTTAGCAAAGAAAACTGCCATTTAACATTTAAAGATTTACACATTAATTTAGTTTTAAGCACTTCAAATTAACTTACATACATATGATACATACACTGATGTAGAAATAACTAACTAGTCCTCTAAGTCTAAAGCTAATAGAAATAAAATTTGTAATTACAAATAAAGAAAGAAATAAATAAACCAACAATTTGAAACAATAATAAATTCTCACTTAACATTGATTGATATGTTAAATAACATTACTGTTAAAAACCAACAATTTGAAACAATAAATTCTCACTTAACATTTGATTGATATGTTAAATAACATTACTGTTAAACACATGAATACAGTGGTACTTGCCGTACTGCTAATGAATCAAAATATAATTTATTTACATTTCTTTTTCATTCAATTTGCTTATTATCTTTTAAGTAGATAGATTGCAAATAAATGTATCATTATATAAAAAAAAACATTTATTTTTGTACTGTTAAAATTAAATTATATTTAAACGAAAACACACTTGCTAAAGAAACTCTGCTGTAGAACTAGAGATGTGTCACTGTATATCGAAAATCACTGTAATGTTGTCAATTTCTTTTAACATTTTTACTGTATGTCATCAATAAAAGTTGAATAAATATTTTAATAGAAATAAAAAGAGCACATTTTAAACAGAAATGATAAAAAATTTCATTTAAAACAACTGTAAACACAATTGAGCTGGAAATAGTAATCGATTATTAAGTAAATCAAAATTAGAGTGCGTTCGGAAAGTTGCTTTTAATAAACAGCTGTTAGACAATATGATTGGAAATCAAAGTGAAATTTAGAATTAACGCGAAATATGTGTTTAGTTGTAGATTTAGTTTTAATTAATAAAAGTTCAAATAATTATAGAAAAGCAAAGAACAAATTCACTTATACTTGTAATTAAACTTAAAAGCGTATTTAATTGAAGAGTCTCTAAATCGCGTGANAAAAGCAAAGAACAAATTCACTTATACTTGTATTTAAACTTAAAAGCGTATTTAATTCAAGAGTCTCTAAATCGCGTGTNTAAACTTAAAAGCGTATTTAATTGAAGAGTCTCTAAATCGCGTGAAAAGTGCTATAAGCTGCAAATCAAACCCGAACAAAGCATTAATTGTTTATTATTGGATTAACTAACGTGAATTAGAAAACGCACGCTGGAAATGCCGAAACTTTTGCAAATAAAGCTGTGTCAATGAAACACGTATTGATATTGTGTGTAAAGTCAATAGCAAAAGTTAAAATCAGGCCACGACGTGAACTTGCCATTCAATTTATACCTACCTATTTAACTATGCAAGAATAATACCTACATACCTACCTGCCTATCAGTTTTTATCAGTTGCAAGTTTTTGGTAGTGTGCTTATCATGTTGGTGCAAAGGTATACCTCAATTTAGAAAAGCCGTTTAAATTTCAAACAGAGTAAAAGAGTTCGCAAGATTGATTGCTTAGCGCAAGAAATATGCGCGCACGCAAAGGAATCTTAATCACAGTCTTCCTTGTCACTTGGATACTTACGGTGTATTATCTGTTGCTGAACAGACATGTGGAGGTGCCCACTGATAAATTGAAAAACTGGAAAAAGGAAGCAATTCCAGAATTGCTGCATGAGGCGCAAAATGAGCTGAAGAAAGAACAATTTCTAAGACATATGGTGTTGGATACGCTCAAAGCCAAATATACAAATAATAATGATAATAAGTCTGCAACGCAAATGAACTCAATGCTAAATAACAACATAGAACCAGTTAATTTCAATATTAAAGTTAATTCACGCATGCCAAATGGCCAACCGGTGATTCCTGTATTGGTATTTGCATGCAATCGTGTATCAGTGGCCAAAAATTTGGATAATCTCATACAATATAGACCCAGTGCAGAACAATTCCCTATTATTGTTTCACAGGTACTTAACGCATTTATGAAAATAGCTATGAATAATAATTTGTTTTTTTTTTGTCTTTTTTTAGGATTGTGGTGACGAGNACTCATTTATGAAAATAGGCTATGAATAATAATTTGTTTTTTTTTTTTATTCAGGATTGTGGTGACGAANACGAGCCCACTAAAAAAGTAATACTTTCTTATAAAGAACAGGTCATACTTATAGAGCAACCTGATCAATCAGACATTTTTGTACCACCGAGAGAGAAAAAGTTCAAGGGCTATTATAAAATAGCACGTCATTATGGCTGGGCTCTGAATCATACATTCCAACGTGGTTATGAATTTGTTATCATAGTAGAAGATGACTTGAATGTGTCACCAGACTTTTATGAGTACTTTTTAGCAACACATACTTTACTTACACAGGATCGCTCATTGTGGTATGTAAANTTAGCAACACATACTTTACTTACACAGGATCGCTCATTGTGGTATATAGCAATAATTTGAAATGATTTTTTAAAAATTTAAATTGTAATTTTTTTTGAAGGTGTATATCAGCATGGAATGACAATGGCAAAGAGAGTCTAATAGATAAAGACAGTCCAGAGCTTTTATATCGCACTGACTTCTTTCCCGGATTGGGTTGGATGTTAACCAAAGAATTATGGCAGGAATTATCAGTTAAATGGCCAAAATCGTAAGTATTTCACACTTTTAATAAGAGTATGTGGAAAATTGAATACATAATATTCTACAATATTGTAATGACGTGCTAATTTTCTGCTGATTCGAATCATCTATAGATAGTCAGCTAGACGAGTTTAATCGTCGATTTTTGTTGTTGTAGCAAATCAACTTTTAAGGTCATTATATGTTATCTTTTATCGCTCATATTCTAATGATTGGTTGTAAATCACGCATTAATGTGTAAATGTATTGATAACAATTTTCAAAATTGTGTATTATTTATTTATTTAAAGTTTTTGGGATGATTGGATACGACATCCAGAGCAACGAAAAAACCGAGTGTGCATTAGGCCAGAAATATCGCGTACACGAACCTTTGGCAAAATTGGTGTTTCAAAGTAAGTTATTGAACTGCTAGTAGTTGAATTAAATAAATAAAAAAGTCATTTTTTTTCATTACAGCGGTTTGTTTTTTGATAAACATTTGAAATATATCAAATTGAGTGAAACTTATGTAAACTTCTCCAAAATGAATCTTACTTATTTACTCAAAGTATGTAAACAATTTAAAATTATCCTTTTTTCTTTTTTAAATATATTTATTTTATTGTTTCTTTTTTTTTAGGAGAACTATGATCGTACCTTTTTACGTGAAGTCTACAATTGCCCTGTTGTGACATATGATGAGTTAAACAGGAATCTTGTTACACGCGACGGACCTGTGCGTATACAATACAACACGCGAGATCAATTCAAGCGTACTAGCAAAATACTGGGTCTCATGGATGATTTCAAGGTAATTACATATATTAGAGATATATTCAATTTTACATTTTAAAAATAAACATGATTAAAAATTCATTTTAATTTACTTAAAAACAAAAAATTCTTAAAAAGGTAAAAAAAATTATTTCAAAATTTTATTTTATTTAATAGGTACTATATTTTCAATAATTATTTTTGATATTATTTTTTCCATATTTCCGATGGTAAAAATTCACTTGATCAAACATTAAACAGAAATACATATGAAAATAATCATGAGTCTCATTGATAATTATCAGTTAAAAATTAGGATTCTAATGTATTTTTAATGTTTGTCTTATAGAGTGGAGTACCACGTACTGGTTATCATGGAATTGTTTCATTCTATTATAAGAAACGTAGAGTGCATTTGGCACCAAGTATAAATTGGAAAGGATATGATTTGACATGGAGCTAACAACTTTTACTCAATCATACATGTTTAATCCATGGTTGCTCATTATGTTAAAAAAGTGTTTGTGTTGTTATAGCATATAAGTTAATTGAAAAAATCAAAATGAAAAAAAATCTAGACCAAAAAGTAATTCATAGTAAATGATGCAAAACAGTTTAACTTGACCCACCTTGTGTTTTTATAAACAAGGCTTTCTTTAAAAGTTTCATATTTATTCATCATTGAGGAGAGTAGCAGAAGTAGAGGAGGAAGTATTGTAAAAAGATTAAATTTATTATTAATCATAATCAGGCATTTATAAATCATATAAATTTGTAACAAATACATACATACATATATATATAATTTAGGTTTTTATCAATTATTGATAAACAGTAACTATTATATAAATTATAATTTGTTTTAAGTTTTTAAGTTTTTTTATATATATATATAAACGCACCACAAATGTGATTTAATATAACTAAACGGTGTTATTTAATTGATATTTATACAAATAATAAAAAATATTAACATTAATGCTTGATTTCTCAATTCAACCTTGTTCATCATCATCCACTTGTTCACAATCAATATCACTACTCTCTGATTCCAAGTTATTAAGATTCTGTTTCATTTGCATATCATTATGATTATTTCGCACTAACTGGGATTTGTGTTCCAAAAAATTATCATTTGTATCTCCAAATACACGCTCCAACTCAGCCAGCCCATTAGTCGAAGTGGGCTCACTCTTAGCATTACATAAAGGCATGGCCAAATTATGCAAGGCTTTATAACGATATTGCAGAAAGGCGTCCGCTTGTTCATCTGTTTTACCACGCAATGCATACTCCGACGGCATATAATTTAAGCGTGACATATAAGAGGCAACCAAGGCATTTTCTCCAGCCAAGGACTTGTTGGTGGCAGCAAAAGGCAATGTAAAGTTCAAGGGTTGGCCACGTGCCAATAAAGCTGTGCGTGTGCTTTCCAGCAAAACATTGGGATTGTTGGCATAAGGACGCATGACTGTGGGTAGGCGTGGCTCACTTGTGGGCCCATTGTTCAGCATAACAGATTGTATGGGGGATGGAGCTCCACCGGGAGTTTGACTGAATAACCAAAGACGATCTCCCACCACCATAGGACGCGCTAGACCGCCTATGCCCAGTTGTGTATAGTAATGAGAGGCCAAAGTTTCCACATCGGCAGTGTATTTACGTTTCCATTTAGTGCGTCGATTTTGAAACCAAATCTTGATTTGTGTTTCCGTCAAATGCAATTGCTTGGCCAATGAAGTGCGTTTGGCCACTGACAAATATTTCCCTCTCTCAAATTCAGTTTCCAATGCCTTAATTTGTGATGCAGAGAATGCAGTGCGTGGACGCTTTTTACAGCCATCATTAGAAGCTAATTGAAAAGGTAAAATTTCTTGGTCAATTTAATCGTGCAAAAAAGAATGCGCTAATTAATGGCAAATAAATTCTTAATCAGTTTAGCAAATTGTTTGTTATAAATAGTCTATCTATTACATTTAATTGCAATACATTGTTGTTGTACTGCTGTCTCTTTGATTGGCTGTGTTAAGTTGTCATCTAATTGGTCATTTTGTGTAACAAATTGCCACAGAGCAATGTGTGAAAAAAATCAAATGTGATGTACTTATTTTTTTAAATCAAAGCAATTTATA
>JXHJ01010240.1:315-11164 GCA_001014935.1 Liriomyza trifolii | reverse complement strand
TGACTTTTCTATGTTTACCCTAGCTTCGGTGCGCATTTCCTCTTTGCTCTTACTCTTAGTATTTATTCTGTCACTTAGGAGCTCCGTTAGTTCGTCTACTGTCCCACCTCGTTGCTCAACTCCGAACAGAAGTTGACTTGGAGAGAACAATGTCGTGGAGTGTACTGAGTTGTTCAATGCAAATTCCACTTTAGACATGCACTTTTCCCAGTCTGAATGTTCAAATGGTTCTGATAGTTTGCTTAGGATCCTAGTTATTTCCCTGTTAGCCCTTTCTACTTGACCATTTGCCCGAGGTGCTGCCACGGCTGTTTTTATATGCTGAATGTTATTGTTTTCCATAAATTTGCTGAATTCTAAGGAGGTAAAACATGTGCCTCGATCACTTATAAGGCGAACTGGCCTACTGTTGTTCAAAAAGTAATTTTCTAAAGATTTACATGCTTCGCTGGAACCTGTTGAGACAGCAGGGTAGAGCTTGATAAATTTTGTAAAGGCATCGACAATGACCAATATGTATTTCTTTTTGGACCTAATGTACGGGAGGGGGCCTAGGTGGTCTATATGGATGGTGTCAAACGGCACTGGTTTCTTCGGTATGCTATGGAGGGCATAAGGTTTTTTGTTTTGTGACGGAGCCGAGTATACAATGCATTTTAGACAGTTTTTTTATAAAGTTTTGAACTCGATTCTTCATCTGGCTAAACCAATAATACTTGCTTATTTCCCCACACGTCTTGTTAACTCCTAAGTGACCTATTTTCTCGTGAGCTGACCTGATAACGTTTTCTATCATCCCTGAAGGTACTACCAGTTGTGCATGTTGAGCTAAGCCAGTGCGGTATATTACCCCATCAATAAGTTCAAAGTTGGTTATATATCGGCGCTCTAGCTCATTTCGAAGTTGTTTCAGTTTTTGGTCACAGCTTTGAGCAATTTGCAGCTGAAAATCCAAATCCATTTCTCCTACGGCATTGACAGTTTTTTCCGCTTCTGCGGCCTCTATGGCTGAAAAGAGTTCAACCCGACTAAGGGCATCGACGTGGCTCATATTTGCCCCTGCTCGATATTGGACCACATAGTTATATGATTCGAACTCAAGGGCCCACCTTGCTATTTTTGCAGACAGACTACGGTTGCTTAGGGTTTGAACTAAGGAATTACAATCGGTTACTATAGTGAAGCTGATGCCATCTAAATACGTACGGAACCTCTTAAGTGCATAAACAACGGCTAAGGTCTCAAGGACATAACTATGAAGCTTTGCTTCAGTTTCTGAAGTGGTTTTTGAAAAATACGCAATTGGGTGGAATTTGTTGTCTGTTTGTTTTTGTAGGAGAACAGCGCCAAATCCATGCGAACTGGCGTCGCAGTGCAATTCTGTGGGCAACGCAGGGTCGTATATGGATAACACTGGAGCTTCTATAAGTTTCTGGCGTAGTTCTAAAAAGGCTAACATACATTGTTCGTTAAATTCATATTTACGATCTTTTTTCGTTAACTGCGTCAGTGGGGAGGCAATCTTAGAGAAGGAAGGGACAAACCGGCGGAAATATGAGAATAAGCCTAAACATCTTTGCAATTCCTTAAGGTCTTTAGGGGGCAGATAATTCTTTATGGCTTCTAAATGGGTACTAGCTGGAGTTATCCCTTGGGCACTGGCTTTATAGCCTAAATATTCAATTTCATTATAGGCAAATTTACATTTTTTGAATCTCAACTCAAGGCCGTACATCCTAAGACGCTCCAGGACTTCGGAGACTATCTTTATGTGAGAGCTAAAATCTGAAGTGGCTATAAGGATATCATCTAAGTAGGCAACCAGTTTACCATCAGTAATAAAATCGCGTAGGATATTATTAATGAACCTTTGAAAAACAGGAGGAGCGTTTCTAAGTCCAAATGGCATGCGGAGGTATTCATATTGGCCATCAGGGGTCACGAAGGAAGTATACGGTATCGACTCGGGGTGCATATGGACCTGATGAAACCCGTCTTTTAAGTCCAACATTGTGAAGAAGCTTTTCCCCCCTAAATGATCAAGGCAATTATCTATTAAAGGCAGAGGGTGATTATCTCTAAATGTGATTTTATTGAGGGGCCTATAATTTACGCATTTTCTAAGGTCACCATTCTTTTTGCGTGCAAGAACAATGGCGGAAGCATAAGGAGAACTGCTTGGTCTAATAATTTTTTGCTGTAATAATTCGGAAATAAGTTTTTGCACCTGGACACGTTCACTGTATGACAAAGGTCGAGGTCTGCAGAAGATAGGAGTGTCATTCATAAGTTTAATTTTCATTTTATATTCATAAGGCACTTGACGTTCTAATGGAAACTTGCAATAACTTTCGATTATAACAGACTTCAATGTTTCTTTTAACTGCTTACGTAACTTTGAATTTATATCTATTTCGAGTTGCTCATTTAGTTCCTGAGAAGTACAAACTTGCACATTTACTTTATTGTTACTAACGATTATCCGTTGGTTGCCATCAAACTTCGCAAACGAGCGTTTGCTGTTTTTTTTCTCTAAAATTTTCCTATGCGGAAGCAGAACTTTCTGACACAATTCTTTTGATAAATCACTGTTCAATTCAAGAGCCTCAAGTGTACTGTATAATTGATCATTAAGTTTTTTCTTTTCACCAAATTTCTTCAGTTGTAGCAATTCTTCTTTTGAATATTTATTCTTTATCAAACATAAGGACACATTAAGCTTCGACATAAGGTCTCGCCCGATAATCAAAGGCACAAACATTGCTGCTGAAGGCAGTATTATAAATTCATGATTAATAATTTTATTTCTGTACATTATGTTACATGTTATTTTTCCGTAGGACAGTAATCGATTTCGTTTATCTCCTAGTCCGTGGTATTGAGTTGGAGAAATTTGTTTAATAAACCTTGCAGGGACAATGGCACTATTGATGAAACTTTTAGGACTACCGGAATCAAATAGAGAAAGAAACTTATCAGTACACTTTTCAGCTAACGAATTAAAACCCACACTCACCATTTGTAACGCATCTAAGTCTTCTGCCACTGATACTATATTATCCTCTTGCACGGCTGCGGCCATACGTCTGGGGCAATCTTTATATACGTGGGTCGTACTGCTGCACCGGAAGCAAGATCCTTCAGGGCGTCTGGGCATCGGGCACTGGCTCTGGTAATGCCCAAAGCGTGAGCAGTTAAAACACCGGGTCGAGGAAGTAGCGGCAGTGTTAGCAGCAGGCATGATTTGTACTGTTGCCCCTTTAGATATGTTTTGGGATTGTTGAGCTTTCGTAATGGGCACGCTGCGGTTCATCTGAGGGTGCAGAGGCGGAGGACGTCGTCGTTCATAACGGTCTACTAGTACCTTAAGTTCGTCGATTGTTTTTGCCGCATATAACATGGCAACATTGCTGCTTCGGTCGCCCAATCCCTCAATGATGAAATCTATCAACTCGCTTTCTGGAATAGAGGAGCGCGAAGCAATTTCCTGCATCTCAATTACATAGCGCCGTACGCTTTCATTTGGTTGCAGTTTACGCTTTTTTAAGAAGTTGAATACTTCCTGGAGGGAGAAACTGCGGCCAAACTCTTTACACAGGGCACACTTTAACTCCTCGTAACTATGAACTGAAATAGTGCGCAAGAAGGCGGAAGCTGTGCCTGTAGTCAGTCGGCGGCAGCCCACAAACTTGGCGCGATCGTCAAACTGCAATATAGCAAAGGCGTCCTCTAAGTCTTGGAACCATTTACCGACGTCATAGGCTTCGTCTCCGCTGAAACGTGCAACCATGGATTCAACAGCGTTAGATTCAATTCGTATGGGCAATTGATTTTGTGCTTCTACCGGTTGCTCAACACACAAAGCACGTCTCAAATCCATAATTTCTTTGCACTTGCGTAAGCGGTTTAACTCGGCATCCAAATCAGCATCGCTTGCCCCACCTAAGTTTTGGGTACTAAGTTCATTGGTTGCCGCAGATGCACTGACACGCGGAAGTTCAATGTCGGCAGAATGTGTGACAACAGCCGCAGGGGAATTTGCGGATGTCATGACCATTCCTGAAGTTGCTGAGGGGACTGAAGGGAGATAAGCAGAAGCGACGGAAGTATCTACAGCGTAAGTGGTAGCGTCAGGTTCACTAAGGGCCTCGGTAGTGGCAGCAGGGTCGGAAGTGGCAGCAGGAGTTTGAACATCAGAGCTAACTAACTGACTCGTCGTCTCTTCTGAATCAGTAGTACCAGCGGGCTCCATATTACGGTACAATGAGCGTATTTGCGATAATGAGGCCGTAGCCGATACGTCGACTTGTGCGGCACGTAGCGCCGCCATCATAGCTTCTTTGCTTAATCGCTCCATAATAATTCTGGGCATTTTATTTAATTTAATTAATTAGGGAAATATCCCACTTCTGATTTGTTATATGTATACTTTATTTTATTAGCAGAATGACCTGATCTGTTTTATTCTATACGATTTATTTGCGTGGCAAAATTAGCACGTCTCCTTGCTTTCAGATTCAGGACAAAAGAGGAAGTTATATATTTTGACAGATCATTCTTAAATTCTATCGATTATTTTTGGCATTTGACATTTTCTTGACTTAAGCTTGGCATGACTGATATAATGCTATTGAGTGCTGCCAGCTTTAAATACTTAACACTATTAGGCCATAACATATTATGTACATGTTATAAAAACATACATACAATTTCCAATACTGTTTTTCGTAGCTGGTAATACTGGAATAGTAGAAATATACTAGCATAGTACCAAAAGATAACATAAAAGTAGTAAAATAAAATGAATAAACTATTACAAAATTTATAATTGATTTAAAGTATAAATATTTCCAAATTTCGACAATATTTAAAATAAAAAAAAATCGTTTGGAATTATGGTTTAATTTTTTTTCAAATGGTAACACTAACCAAAGATCAAACAGAAAAACAACACATAAAAACATGCAAAAAACTGAAATATTTGGTCATTTTTTGGAACAAATATCACAGTAAATATTCGTTTTAGGTCATACATCAAAACGAGAAAAATGTAGTCTGGTTTGTTACCTATGTGTAGATAGAGACAAAACCGTTTTTGGTTGCAGTAGCAAATAATTATTGGAAAAATGTTAAAAAAGCTCAAAATTTTGCGTTTTCTTTTTCAAATTTCTCGAAAATTTTATATACTTGTCATAACTTTTAAAGGTATGATGCGATTCAAAATTTTTTTCATATTTCTATATGTAAATTTTTGAAATCGTACGAGTAGTTCAAAAGTTATATTGTTTTTAATAAAAAATTTTGAGGTGTTTTTTGGTACTTTTGAGGGGTTTCTGTAGCCAAACCAAGAGTAGAAGGGGAATAAAATTTGATATTAAAAGTACATACGGTCACCTTTCTTTTAAGCCCAACCTATTTTTTAGCTGTTCCATTTTTTTTGCATTTACTACTCTACCCGATGTGTAGGACGCTTCCAACGTCAAAAATGGTAAAGTAAATGGTCTGGTGGGACAACATAAAGAATTACATCCTTTCCGAATAGTACATTGTGCTTGGTTGTAACTTTCGATGCGAACACTTGTTGTTATTGTGCTTTGTATTTGTTTTGTGTTATATCCCTACAAAAATTATTGGATTAAATAGTTACATCAAAATAGTAAAATACTATTCCTTTGTTATGCATGGTCGGACCATTTAACGTTAATGCGTGCGAAACAAAGCAACTAACATCGTATACTTGTTTTTTTTGCATTGACGAGTGCCACGATGATGGATTAACGAAAATGCAACAACGATTAGCGTCATGGCGTGTGCCAAATTTTTCATTTGTTATTGTGAAGCGAAGTATATTGAAGTGCGGTGCGGTGAGAAATTGAATAGTAAAAAGTGAAATAAATAATCAATAATAAACAATAAATTAATAAATATAAAAAAGTAAGTGTAAAAATGCAGTGTAGTCAACGACATAAAAAGCGTTTAATAAAAAAACGACAAGAATTGTTTTTGCAATCACTGCATGAAACTTGTGTTTTGCCACAACGCGACAACTGCGTAATAGTCAATGCGTAAATAGACAATTCTGAATTTTTTAATGTTTTTCTTCATTTATTTTCTTATTGCAGATGCAGTTCGTATATATTCTATAAATCCGGAGAGGGGTTTCAAAGCAGCACTCCAAGTTGTGAAAAAGCGGTACTTCCGCTAAAAATCGCACCAAAAATTAAAAATAATGCAGAGGCAACAAATAGATAATTTTTTTAGAATATATTGTTTTCATAGAAATTGAATTTTTTGTAATATCGTTTTAATTTTAATATGTATTAAAAATGAATTTAAAAAAAAAAAAATTGAATTAAATTAAAAAAACAAAATTGTTTATTATTTCAAACATCTTATCTTAGAAGTAAGAGTAATCTCATACATAGGAGTATTACAGGAATAGAAACAAAGGAGAAGTCTCATACTATATACATAGGACCAGTATGCTACTAGTATTATATTATGCATGGTTGCATTAATTAATAACACGCAATTACATCGCAATGTAAATTTCACTAGAATTTTTCATAGAATCAGATCATAATTCGTAGTATTCTTAACGACATCGGACCAGAAATTACACTAGTGAATGAACTACTACTCATATTTGTAGGGATCGGGAAAATAATTTATACATATTTGGAAAAAATTTTAAACACTATAAAAAAGTACAAATTATATTATTACTTTTTATATTACAAAGAAGAGAGAAATCAATGTTATTTGTATATTAAGTATGTGAATAATAAAAATACTTTTAAAAGAGTGTGTTCTGTTTTTGCCTGTAAAAATCTGGTCACTATACTAATAGCCCATTTTGCCATGACTTAACTTGAATTGCAAAAATCGTGGAACAATACAGTTGTTGTCTGCAGAATTAGTAACAGTTTATGTGGTTACTATCTAAGTTGAATTAAACCTGCGAAATTCTGAATTCATTCAAGTCAAGTCGTGGCTAAACGGCCACTCAGTGAAATATATCTAATGTCGTTTTGCTCTATTAGACTTATCGTTAGAACGTCTGTAACTATAGCTGTTCTTACTCTCGTACATTCGACAATAGCACGTGCGCTTTTGTGAATCCAAATATGATTTATATTCCAATGTTAATACGCCAGTGAATAACATATTAGCAGCTCCTTTTCAACCTTGTATCACTAACAAATGATTTATTGTAGGATTCACAGTATTTATAGAGACATCGCTTGAAATCCAAGTCACAGAACTCTTTATTACTGTTGCATGTTTCATAGCAAATGTCATGAGCATTACAGCAAGTTTCCATTTCACCAGCCGGTAAATGTTCAGAACGGAATCCTAGTGAGCAACCATCAGCGGTTGGTGTATACAGTTTATTTTGCACTGGACGCCTTTCAATCATTCCATTTTCTAGCGGGCAATTGAAAACACATTTCCATTCAACAGTTGCATCGAAAACGTCTTGGACAGTGCGGAAATTGCGAAATACTATTATAAGGTTTTTAAATACATCACCAAAAAGCGCTTCAGCAGCAATCATTGCATCTTTGAGTGCTATTATTGTATTATATCCATTGTATTATAACTGGAATAGGCGTAGGTTAAAAATGTGAAAGCATAAATTGCAATTTTCATATAAGAAATTTGCATAATGATCGTAATTTTTTTTTATTCTTATTGTGTTGTTTCAGCTTCAAAATTAAGAGGACAACAAAATTCTGATTACGTGGATATTAATTCGCACAAAAACCTTATATACATAATACGCGATTGATCAGTCTGAGCGGATCTAAACATATGTAAGCTTATATTTTGTCTCACACACAATCATAAAATAGACATTTCTTGCTCTCCCACAATGATAATTTTCCGGTATTAGCAGTGCGAGTTCCACCAGACATCATTAGAAGTGTCGAGGAAATTAAGAGAGCAGGTTGTTAAAAATAAATTTTTTTAGTGTTATTTTGTTCGTACGTGTTAGTGAGCCAATATTAGAACACGAGCACTAAACATTGCAAAAGAAGAACGCTACATATTATAACGCTGGTTGCCAATATAATTATATTCGCTTAAGTGCCTAACGATACAAAGGAAATATTACCGCTATATAGTGCCTCTAATTTGAAGTGTAATGTTCATTCCTTTTTCTTGTGTATTTTGTTTCTTAATTATTGTATAACATTTTTGCATTATTTATATTAATTATTTGATATTTTTAACAACAACGTGTCTTAAATTCATAATTCAGAAAGCAGTATCATAAAAATTCAATTGAAAACATAATATAATAATAATCGTCGAAGAAATAATTTATATTAAAGTGTTGCAAATCTTTGACCTGCGGTGTGTTCTGCATAAAAAAATTTCAATTTGCTGAAAGTGTGTCTAAATAACAGCACCAAAATTTTTTCCTTTGTGAATATAAGTAGTCCCCAGCAAACTTCCATGCACAAAATGGCAGCACCCACAGGAGCAGCTCCTACGCCGTCTATAGACGGCTCTCTTGCTGCGCCAAAATATGGCACACTGATACCAAATCGAATTTTTGTAGGAGGGATAAGGTGAGTGAACTATATATAATTTTAAAGAAAATCTTAATTTGTAAGAATATAACATCTTTGGTAGAACTGATAAATTCTAATTTATTAATTTAAAATCATTCCCTTCAAAACATTACATATGTACATGCATCCTCCTTTCATATTAGAGCTGTTGAGTAAAACAAAAATATATTTTTAATGCAATTCTGAAGTGATAATTATTCATTCAGAGATATTTTTATACACACTATAACTTCACCACATATATTTTAAAATGAAAAGTAATGCATTCATATATTTTAATCTTAAATAATACAAATATAGTTATTTCTAAAAGAAATGCAGCAAAACTCGTTATTGCCTCTAGAAGAGTTCTCTAAAATATATTCATGTCGTATTTTTCCATATGTCATTAGATCTTTTACATTATTCATGTCATTGTTTCACTTCATGTGTTTAAAAATCCTAACGTTCCAATTTTTCATTTATCATTGTTCTCATATCATATAACTTTTAGTATAGAATAGAGTTTTAGTAGAATAGTTTCTTTTGTGTTCATTACTAAATAAAGAACCCAATTTATCAATTAATTAATTAATACTATTCTTTATTTTGCGTATCGCTGCCTCAAAATATTGTAAAATAGAATTCATCTATTTTTTTTCTTTCTTTCCAATATGTATGTATTCGTCAAAGTTCACCGAAAGTAAACTACACACCTTTAGAAGCTAAGCCTAAGAATTCACGATTTTTCTTAACAAACTTCTGAATTGACTTCTATATTGTTATTTTTAGCGGAGATACAACAGAATCGGATCTTTGTCGTGTTTTCTCGGCTTATGGCAATGTCAAGTCAACGAAAATCATTGTAGATCGTGCTGGGGTCAGTAAAGGGTATGGATTTGTTACTTTTGAAACCGAGCAAGAAGCTCAGAGGCTGCAAACTGATGTAAGTTTAAAAATTTAAGTCCTTTCAAAAATTAATTTCTTAGACGCTTTAGATAAAATTATATCGATATATTTTCTTTACTTATGTTTTGAATGATATATTGTGCGTGGTATAAAGACCATTTTATTAGGCATTACATAATTTATTTATTTTTTAAGCAAAGGAATTTTCATAGTTTTTTTTGAAAGCGAACTAAAATAAATGACTATTTGTGATACAGTCTACTTATTTTTGTATATTTATGGAATGAAATTTAATTAAGAAGTAGAACTGCTGAAAAGTAAGACGTGTAAAGCCAACAAATCAAACAGGCAACCGTATGTAAGCAGAATGCAGTTGACACAAAAAAAGACATGAAACAAAGAGCATTTCATATTTAACCAAATATGAAAGAGAGAACCAAAATACAACTGTATATATGCATGTATGTACATAAAAGAAAACTGTGTTTATTTATAAATACATTTACAAATCACACAAATTAAAAACAGAGTGATAAAAAATAATATTGTTTTTTTTGTTAGTATTATTTGCTTTGTCTTTGATTGTCTTATAGTGATTTTTCCGAAGCATAACATCTCGAATGCTTAAAATAAGTGTTAAACTGTCACGCCTTTTGAGGGACAGCCAAATGTAGAAAATTGTGATGTTGGAAGAATGCTTTTAATATAAATAGCCAATTCACATTAAAAGGCCGATGCTGCGTCGAGCTGATAAATTACCAGTTTATTTTAAGCATTTTAGTTTTTTGTCAGTTCATATCTTTTTTTCGTATTCTACAAAAATACTTATAATTTGAATGCTTTTCAAAAAAACCATAGCCAAAAGAACTTTTTGGTACATTGAAATATAAAAAAAAAAATTGAAACATAGTATATAATAATAAAATTAATAATAATAATAATGGAAGAAGAAATTAAGAAAGAAGAAGAAAATAATAATAATGATAATGTAGGTATTTATACAAACAAATATGTAAATGCATAATCATTACACGTTCTTTAGTTTATCAGATAGGTTAAATAAGTATAATAATTTGTTTGTTTAGATTCTAAACTTAAGAAATGATTCACACTTCAATATCAAAGTTTTAACATCTATATTGTTGTGGGAAATTATAAAACCGTATGAATAGTGGTAACACTTGGTTTATAAGTTTAATTTATTTAAATCGTTTAGAAGACATTCAATATAATAAAGGACCCGTTCCGCTAGCCTTCTTCTACACACAGAAAATTTTCGTTTTAAAATCAAAAATAAAAGTGACTTTTTGAAAAAAATTTGTAACAAAAAGGAGTCTAGAATGAAAACTTGAAAATCAAAAATTTTAATTTCAATTTTA
>JXHJ01010237.1:0-31788 GCA_001014935.1 Liriomyza trifolii | reverse complement strand
GCAATTAAACAATTATAAGATTAAAAAAAAATTACCTTTACNATACATTTTCTTTCTCTGAATGCAATTAAACAATTATAAGATTAAAAAAAAATTACCTTTACATCGATCTGCTGGCTTGTGCTGTTCATATTTTTGCTACTACAACTAACACCATTTTGTTTTACTTTAGCACGCTTGTTGAGCTTTGGTTTATTTTGTTTATTATTGCCTGTATTGCTAATAGGTGTCAACTTTGGTATGCTGACCATTGAATTAAGCATTGTAACTGTTCCAGGAATGGAACCCGTTCCTATTACAGACATCTTCATCCCTCGATTTCCAGAACCAGGTGCTGTTACTTCCACCAAGTTTTGTGGATGCGTTTGAAAAGATAGAGTTTGACGTAAATTCGTTGCAGCTTCGTTGGAAATGTCAGTATTAAAAGTATCCTGGGCAGATGGAGAACTAGGTGCGTTAGGATCAAATTTGAATTCAACTGGTTCATCGTATTCATCTAACATCAATTGGGGTTCCATATACGAAGTATCCATTTGTTCATCACAATCACTATCGTTTCCACCTAAAATAAATAAGTAGATATCACTGCATGTTTTACTGTATCTAACTAAGCTTTTTGAATCAATAAACAGCACTATCTTCTATAAGAGTAGTAGTAATATTTCAAACATGAAGTTTTAGATAGAAAATTGTAAAATTAAACGTCAAAGAAATCTATATATGTTATAAACTTTGAAGAACATGTTATCAAAAATTTATGCTTTTGTTCAAGCTGTATGAATAGTTCGCAAAAATATCTGTTATTATAAAACTATGGACCGAAATAACGTTTTGCCAAACCAACACCTTTTCCTAAAGCCTAAATCCAAAACATATCAGACATCTAGATATACCTAGTTTCGTTCTAGATTCGACAGTTTTTAATAAAAATTATTTTAATATTCAATAAAAAATAGGAAGAAAATTATATTGAAAAAATATCCTCTTTCATATACAGTCAAATCTCAATAACTCTTTCCTATATAAGTTCAAAACCTACATATGTATATAACTCACAAAACAGCCCAGTCTCCTCGATAAGTATAAAAATATGTGCATTATGTTCCCTTCGATAGTTAGAAATATTTTCAAAGCAAAGAAACAACTGGAAATTTTCTTTCATTACCAGAATAACAGGAAATTTCCTTTTTCACAAAACTATAATAACTCAAAATATTAATTGAAAACCTCGACAACAAGAAATGATTACACATACAGCGCTTATGTATATATATATGTTAACAATTTTGGGGAGCATTATGTACGTCTTTCACCTTGAAAGCTATAATTTGAAAATTTCTCTAACATGAAAAAATAATACAGTTGTTGTGCACTTCGAGTTCTCGAGGTTTGACCGTATTTTACTATATAAGTTTTATTGTTCCTTAAAATTAGTCTAGCTTAAACAAGAAATGCTCTTAAACTCCTACTGACTTTGGGATAGATAGTTTGGTGAGAAGTGAAAATACATTTCATTCTAATAATGAAAATTCAAAAATTATTTTTTTATTTCATGTAGGAGTAAGGTTTATATTTAAGTTATTAAGTTGTATTGCATGGAACAATCAACAATATAAGAATTATTTATTTATACAAATGGTTAAAACTGATTACACCTTTGATCCTAGGTGTATAAAATTCAATAAACCAAAAATCTTATGGTTTGTGCAGCAAATTTTCAAAATAAACCTTCACTAGTTTCGAAAGCTACAGGTTTAAAAACATGTATCGATGAGCTCTACACCTTTCAGAATTTCCAATTATGTGGAACCAAGCTTTAAGATGTAGTCCATTTGGATAATCTATAGATATATGAGCCATAAAGATCGATTAGTAACTATAACTCCATGAATTCAGGTCGATCAGTTGCTTGTAGTCTCATAATCCAGACAAGGTAATTTGAGAAAACTTTAAAATAGAATAACAGTAAATAAAAAAGATTTCAATTCGAAAGCAAATTACTCACGATAATAAATGAGATTTTAAAGCCGTTTCCAATGAAATAACGATAATTTCATAATTCTTTTTCTGAAATATATAATCTTTATTTAATTTCTTCTTAAAGTGTATAAGAAGAAATTAAATACACTTACTTTTATGTATTGGTATTTTATTAAATGCTTACAAGTAGTTTTAAGAAAATTAAAATTGAAATTATTCATTAGATTGTCATTTTGGTTTTGAAAGGATATTGAAACAATATATTTCTATCTTAAATTTTTTTTTTTAATGTTTCTTACTCCTAAATAACTGAAAAATTCTGGGATGGATTAGAAGATACTTATGTAACTCATAGTTACAAGAAGTTTCCTGTCCTACTCGCACCAATAATTGCTGTTTGTTTTTAATGCATCCATTATAGTATTTACATACATATGTAAGCTTACACACTTAATATTAAAGTTTAAATTTAGACAATAAAATAACTATGCAAAGTAGAGTTTACCTCCTCTCTCAGGCTCATGAGCTTTTTATTTTCGTTTCAAAAAAAAAAAACAATAGAAACTTCAAATAATTCAAAAATGGTTTGTAAATTTTTGCCTCCCTTAATATCTTTAATTTTATTTTCCGTTCAAGTTTATAAAGTTTGTTATATAGGAAAAATAAGTCCTAAGAACACATATTCGTGTACATTAATTAATATTTAAAAAAAGTGTATTGATTTTGAATGATAATCTTCCTTGAAAAATATTAAAGTATGGACTTTTTTATCTGTGTATTTATTCTTTGTTTGGCTTGGCATATACTTTTTAAGATAAATATTCGAAACTCACCTGCCAATGGGTGCGGTAATGTTGATCACACAAATAAAAAAATATTTTGAACAGTATGAAGTTCACTTCGAAATTCACTTGGATTGTATTTCACTTTTCAGCACTTACAATTTTGAATAGATTTTTCGACGTTTAAAGTTAACAGTTTTGATCGCTAAGCTTTTCCGATAATTCACCTAGCTATTGAGATATTCAATATATTTTAATAATTTTATCTCTTGCGAATTAGAACAAAAACGGTAGTTTGTAAAATCAAAGCCACTTCTTCAGCGGTCGGTTATTTTCTTTAAACTACTGTCAGTAACCAACACTTCAACTACCGATTTCGCTCTCTTAAATGTTGATTAAAGTTGACATTTATAGTTCACCGTTGTCTAACTAGAGATCAACTTTAGTCAGCCACTGACAAAGTGGCCCCAAATATAGTAAATTTGTTGTAAGTACTTTTAATTAAAAAAAATTTCAAAATCTTTAATGACTCACCAGAAGTACTGNTGGCCCCAAATATAGTAAATTTGTTGTAAGTAATTTTAATTAAAAAAAATTTCAAAATCTCTAATGACTCACCAGAAGTACTATTGTCGTTTTGATGGATTTGACTTGGCACGTCTCTTTGTCCTTTATTTCGTTTTTTCCTTGACATTGTGTTTTCCTGTGAAATGCAATTGAAATTTATAATGTTCATTATTAGAGATAACTTTTATAAACCAAGTCTTAAATTGCCCTTTTCCTATATTCAACCTTTATAGAGTTTGATGCATATTGCTCGAAAAAGTCCCTTTCTTTTACTTATTTTGCTATAATATATAACCGCTTTTCAAACATCTGTATATTTTTTTATCAGGATATCTGCATTAATATTTTTTCCTTTAAAAGTAAATGTGTATTCAGAACATTACAAAACACAAAACATGCGCTAAGTAGTAATTGAGTTTTTAAATTTTAAGGTGATTTCTGAATGATAGAGGAACGTTTGAAGTACATATACATAGGTACCTTCAAATGCATATGAGTGGATGACATAAAATATTTGTCAAGTAAACTTTTTTGTTTGTGATTTTTCTAAAAATACCTGATTGAAGTAATAAAAAAAGTTTTAAAAAATGAATTTAAATGGAGTTCCTGGAACATGTCAATAAAAACAAGTGATTATTGAAATTAAATAATGTTACTTTGATGATTTTTATTGACTTCAAATATGACACATAAATTCATACAAACATTAAAGCTTTTTTATATCACGGAAAATTGTATGTATATCTAAGTATATATGGTTTTTCTTTTATTTATAAAGGAATGTTTCAAATGAAATCAGATTGTAAAACTTGTTTTTCACTACCGTTTTCCCAGGATATGATTTACTGTTCTCCCGAAATCCTGAGAAAAAAACAGGTCGGGTAAGAAAAATTGAACATACCACCAGCTATTTAAATAGGCCTGAATATGAGAAACGAACCGGTAAAGTGCAAGTGTGCCATAAAAAACAAATTTGCAGCAAACTATTGAGAATCGAAAGTAATAAAATACAATAACAACAAGCAAGGTATTCCAGCTTGATAGAGCGGCATGCCGTCTCGTCACAGATGCGCACCCAGTTTTCATATATTATTTGTGAGTTATGAGCCAAGAAGGTTTTGGAGACGGTTTTTTTTTTTAATAATTTTTTTTTTAAAACAAGTACAAATATGAGAGAGCATTTGATTTTATTTTTATTACCGACTCCTAAGGATACTTTGCTGTTATTGATAACGAACCGTGTTTTTCGCTCCGCTTGCACTATCACCTACTATCGCTTGATATGATATAGAGATCAATATTGGGGCTAAACGGTAGTTATGATCAAAGATAATTTATCATATATTACCAATATAATTTATAAAAAAAACATATCAGAAAATATTTTAAAAGTAGTTTTTTTTAACCGACTTCAATTCGTAGATTTTTTCTACATGTAATCTTAACGCTGTGTAGCATTTTATGAAAAAGTGACTAAAAACCTCTTTCTGATTTAAAGCTCAAAATTTAAAGTTTCCAAATTTAATCCTTAAAACTTAAACTTACATTATGATCAGAGTCTCTTCTATAGTCATCCGATGCATCTTCATGTGTAGATAAGGAATCATTCAGTTTGTTGGCTTCTAAATCATCCTTTATTATGAAACATAAAAGAAATGTTGGTTATGCAAAAAAACCAAAAACAACAAAAAAATATTTACATTTAAAATTTCCTCATGATCATATTCATCGTAATCGCCAGTACCATTTGAACTTCCAGAAAGTTTACGTGGCCTGCCACGTTTCCGTTTGGGCAAGGAAGACAAATTCGAAATAGTTTGTGATTGACTGGATGTGTTTTTATTCTGTTGTTGAACCAAATATGGTTGAATACGCTGAATTTGAGTAGGTTGTATTTCATTTGAAGCAGGTTTCTCATCGTTAACTTCAGTCAACCCCTTTATTCGTAAGCTTTCTGCAACTCGCAAAAATGCTGTTAGGCGCTCTTGATCTACAGATACTTCTCCTCGATACATAAAGTCTAGTAATGATTTCATATCTGCGTACGGGACATCTTTCAAAATTACAATTGGATGTTTTTCAGGGTGATTGATAAAAAGCGCATTGAAATAAGGACTGCATGCGGATAGAACCATCTAAAATAAAAAGCAGCATTAATATATCTATGTACATATTTAAATATATATGCAGAATTTATCCCCCTGAAAAGAAAACTTTTTTGGAATTTATAGAAAAATTTTTGTCAATAGGCAGTTCAATGAATGGCAGTTGGCCGCTTTGTCCACTACATCTTAGTTCATTGTATATATTCACAGTAGTAAAAATCTACCATTTCACTTACAATTGTATAAACAAAATATATTTACCTTATGAGCACGTAAATATTGCCCCTCAACAGCCAAAGTTACATCTGTGAACGTTTCAGCATGCAACAGTTGATCAAAAACTGACAACAAGTTACTTTGATGGTTGTTCCATCTTAAACAAAATCTTTGAGAAGCCATCTTCATTTGGTATTGTGACAACAATTGGAATTCTTCTCGAAAAAATACTTTCAAAATTATTTCTTATTCTTGGAACTTAAATAAGATTATTCCTTTTTAAAAATTCATGTTTTCCTAGAACAAAAATTAATATATGTATTTATTAAAATTTTAATGTTTCATAAAAACATTCACTTAATGGGTAATATGAAATATCAAATAGATTTTAAGATTAAGCCTTCACAAAAATACGATCTTTTAAACTGAAAACATTTAAAATGTATCTTTTAAATAAAACTTTGTTTTTCCTAAACTTATCGGGTTATAACGTAACAATAAACATACATACATAGGCACATTTTTGTTTATATTGAAGACCCATGCTCTCTTAACTTCTAGTTACTTGTCCTGAGATTCTCACCATTTATTTGTAGCCCACTTTTAATTCAGATTTTAAATATGAATACTTTAGTTTTTTTTTAGTTTTCTTTCAATTTTTTTGTGGCAACTTTGCAAAAATATTTCTTATGTTATTCATAACTCATTAATCATTTTAAATAAAAACAGTAATATTTAGTTTATACCAGAACGGTAACTCTAGTCAAACAATTACCGAAAGGCATACGTTTGTACCTACACACATAGATATTGTCTCTATTCCATGTTTCAATTTTACAAAACAGCTGTAATTTTCGTGAACTGGGTTACCAATCATTTTTTTTTTATTTGGATTCCTCGTCTTTTTTCATCTGAGCAAATAATGTGGAAAACAAGACAATTCTCATAGACTATGTATATTCATATGCATGCGTGTTCATATTTTTTCCCAAAATTCAAATTTACAAATAATTTACTATAATGATCACCCAGATTTGGTAAAATTATAAAAGGTAGGTACCTAGCTGCAACAAATCGTAATCGAATTGATTTTATAATTCTGTCATGTATGTGCATCTCAATATTCGAAATATGTTCACAGTTGAAGGGTTGTTCAATCAAAGTGTTGTCAGTTACCAAACGATATTCGAATATCATTTTCTTTTAAAAGTACCACTCTAAAATTAATCATACATATATTTAGAAAACTAAAACTTCGTAAGGGAATAACTGCGAGAGAATCCAAATATTTTTTATATAGTAGATACATTGAATTGCTCTTAAATACTCAAACGTAAATGTTTCTCTTGTCTCTTGTAAGGTATGATAAATAAATGTAATATATTCAGTATATATGTACATATGAATCTCTTACATATATATGTATGTTCATACATATAGAGGGTGACGCGACATATATAGGAACTATTCTTACTCTTTTACCATTCGCTTCAAACCAACCACTAATTTCAATAGCTTACACATTGTACTTCGTCCGAATTCTTAGTTGTATTTAAACACAGAGGCATTTTCTTCATATGTATGTATGTACAAACATAAAAAAAAGAACTGGTGCTTACAAGATAAAGGTCAACAACATGCCAGATACGAAGTTTATAACTCATAAGTTCATGAGTTAATGTAGGTTTATGTATATTGTTTTAATCTATGAAATGATGATTGAGAATCTTAAAAATAAGTTCATATGCCTATTTGATGCCTTCATTTGATGATGAAAATGCAAATAGGTATTCTGATATGGATACAGGCAAATATCACCTATTAAAATACTAATAATTATGTAACGGTTATTATTGGAAAGGATCCGATGTCTTAAGTGATAGAAAATATGTCTCTCATGTACAAAGGTACTAATCATTAACGAAATGTTCGTCTATTATTTAACCAAGCATCTATGTACGTGGCAATAGAAACTGTCGGATGTGAATACATTCACATGGTGTGTGTGGTTTAGTTAGCAATATGTTGAAATAAACGTATGTATTTACGGTTTTCCATCTAAAAGCAAAAAGAGAAATAAGGAAAGCAGTCAAATGCATTAGTAGCACATAAAAGCATTCCAAGTAGTACCTACATAATACATACATACATATATATTTATTCGTAGGTATTTTATGCACTGATATCAAAGCAAACACGAAATAATAATCCTCTTAAAAAAGGCAAGACACATTTTAGTCACTTGTTTTGTTCCAATGCAGGTCATTCCTCTGAATTGAAATAAAATCACAACCACACACAACAAATATGTATGAATATGCATTTATGTATATAGTCGATTGCACTAAAGACAATAACTTAAAAAAAACGTACAGATGTATATTTACATAACAATAATGCAAAGAAAAAATAAACATAGGTACCTATATATTTTTTTAAAATATATCTTTAAATTCTCACGAGTTATTAAAAATATACCTATGCACTCCAAAAGATTCATGTAAGTAAACTGTATAGGTGTACAATGTATATATACACACATCTATATACATATATTGTATGTAAAAACTACCACAGCAACGAACACTTAACATTTGAAATATTTTCATATAGGTATAATAGAAGCAAGCTATTGAATAAAATAATAAGCTTTGCTTTTATGTATATACATATGTATCTATATGTAGTTATATATATATATAATATATGTTACTAATTTCATTAGGAAAGTTTTGCTCACTTTATGGTGGAACCACTTGGAATTGAAAAAAAACACACAAGCAAACAAGTAGATACTTTAGTTGTGAAAAGAAATTAACGTTTAGTTACAATTCTGTTTTAACTTCCAACCACCGATAACTTCCGAACACGACAACACCAACACTTATACTGAACAACGATCCTCGCTCCTAATATTTGATCACTTTAGAACGCTCCTCAGCCAGTTGCCTGTGACTTTGTTGTTGTTGTTTTTCGTTTTGCTTCTATGAGCGTGGTTGTACACAATCACGACAATACTTATATGGACTACTATAGCCGTTTTGTTGTTGTCTTTATTTTTGAATCAACAGTCCTACATATCCGTTGTCAAGGTACGAATCAAATAGAAATAACGAAAGCTGAACGAACGTAAAACGAATCATAGTATGTATGTACATATATATATGAACATACATTCAAATGTAAAAAACATGAATGTGTAAATGGGACAACTCATGTAAAAATACAAACCCGCATAAAACATTATGATAATTTACTAGATGACTGAGAAAATTTTTTAGCGTCATTGTTGGTCATTTTACCACCACTTCTCATTGAACTATGAACATACATATAATACAAAAATAATAGCAACAGTGCTGTGGCACTGCCAGCATTAGAATTTTATACTCCCTTAAGTTCTACCCCTTATTTCAAAATACAAACTTTAATTAAATACATTGGTGAAATAAAATAAAAAAAACTTCCTAAAACTAGGAATCATGTACATACATACATACATATGTACTTAGTATGTTTTTAATAGGTTTGGTTGTAATGAACGTACCTATATATTTATCAACATTTGTGCATAGTAATGTGCCCCCTCAAGCTTAAGGGCATATGCGTTCCTCTTGAAATGATAAATCTTAACTTTTATGTTTATTCCTTAAACAGCATTACTATTTGAAAATTAAAAAAAAATTCTTTTGATACATATTTAGGTATCAGAATTTATATATGCATTTTATTTTTTTTATATACAATCCAACTTACACATCTCAAAGTAGCTATTTTGTTTCTTTAAAGTAAGCTTCACTAAAAGAATAAGATTTCTTGACGTGTACAGGACTCCAAAAATTAAATTTTCCAGTAAGAAGGTAATTAAAGTTTAAGTAATTAATTCAAACATTAAATATGCATACTTAAGAGGAATTTTCGCTGATAATAACAAGATTGAATCCTCTGACAAGATAGAAATAGCATTCTATAATTAAATTACAGTAAAGCCTCGATCCTGAACTGTAACTTTTAATGGAATAAGGTAGTTGATGGAAGCTTCATAGAAGAAAGAGAGAATCCCCTACACTCTGTGTAAATGCATACTAACATTTTATACACATTTTATAATTCTTTCACATTGGAAAAGTTTTTTCTTATAATTATATGTTTGTACCTAGGTACATTTTTATTAGGTATTTAATAATGTACTTGAATCTGAACAAATTAAAGAATGGTAACAATTTCTTTTTGAAAACGAAGGCGTGGTTAAAATTTTAACGAAACGATGTAGTTGGCATGGTAAGTATTTAATACGTGCTAAAATATGAAATTGCAAAACCTTTAAATTTTGGGGCACTGCTATAAACATGGTTCATATGTCCACATACTTATGATAAAGATGCATATTCTTAACAGATTTACATTGGATCTTCCTCTTGTTATTCAATTGTGAGACACCGCAGTTAAAACTAAATTCTATTAGGTCATCAAATATGTAGTATTACTTATTTATATCGATATGGTTTTTTAAGGTAGTTTAAACAAAATGAAATACATTCGTTTGAATTGAAATAATAAAAATTTATTTTTTAAAATTTACGTTAATGAGCTCGATGCTTATAAAAGTCTATAAATGAATCTGTTATATTCCAATTCAAACTCAACGAAATTAAGTAGCATATAAATAATATGGGAATGGGCGTAAGTAAAAGTCTTGTTTTTTTTAAATGATTAATACAGTTATAACCCAAAAATGTAACATATATGTAATAAAGTGATGCACTTAACCAGAACATATTACCTATCAAACAACCAAGAAACCAACTTTGGTTTATCGACCACTTAAAGAATATCAGTTGAATAAAATACAATATTACAAGTGGCGGGAAAAATGCATTCAGATGTACATCAAATGCGTAACCCCATTCAATATCAGGGTCCATTGTACTACTTCTTAAAAAGCGGTTTGTTATACACCATACAATTGTAGATATGATTATTCCAGTTAATATACAGTCGATTATGACCACATAATAGAAAACAAAAGTGATTATCTGCCAAAAGCTCAGATTTAAAGCAAATGCAAAACAAAACGAGGATCCTGAAAAATTAAAGAAATAGTAAATTAGATTACCTATATTTTGACTCACCACAACAGTTTTTTAGTGGAGAGTCAAGATATTTTTTTTTATTTTAAGTACCTACATTGGATGTAAAATTTTACAAAATGAAATGCATGTTTTGAAATTGTTGTGAGTAGTGATAATGTTTAAAAATGATATTTACCACAAGAAAATAATATAAGTAACACCAAAAAAGCAGGGTCATCTCTGGCGAATTGCTTCTTTGTTTCTGTAAGTGCGAAAAGGTTATTAGATATACATCCATATAATGCTAACAATATTATGAGTCTTACGTTTCCTATAATTGAAATTCCTGTATACTTTTTGAGGAGATGTAAATAAATATATCAATTGCCACATTGCAAATTCAAAATCCATTTGGTCAAATTTTATTATTCGACGGAGATATTTATAGCTTTTGGATGACGCTGAAAGGTTTTTCTTTTTAGGATTTACAGGAGGTAGAATAGGTCCATTACTTCCGAAAAAGGATTCAAAATCGTCAGATACCATTTTACTTTATTTATTAACTATTTTACTCTGACA
The DNA here is from genome assembly GCA_001014935.1 of Liriomyza trifolii. Taxonomy (NCBI): domain Eukaryota; kingdom Metazoa; phylum Arthropoda; class Insecta; order Diptera; family Agromyzidae; genus Liriomyza; species Liriomyza trifolii. Next base: position 20,487 of record JXHJ01010237.1, on the reverse strand, counting down.
GAAAACATCGCCATAGAGATGGGACCAGTCAAAAAAAATAAATATCTATATATATCGATAATATATGAATTTATTTTGACAAGTATTGTCATATTAAAATCTAAATATTAGTGCATTTCACCTGAACTTCTTTATTCTTAAAATAACCGAATCGTAACCAAAAAAAAACAATTCTTGAATAAGGTAAAGCACATCTAGCATTTCAGTTGTTCTTACAGATGATTTGACCTGGCTTATGGCGTTTCTAAAAAGATACTCAAACCATAATCATAAGACATAATAAATAATGGCCGGTTTACCGTAGAACATAATTTTTTTCTCAAGAGAAAAGAGTTAATCCCTTATTCGTGTTTGTCAATGGGTGTCATCAATAATGACAATTCGGTCGAGCCCAAATGTCATTTTTTAACTCGCCACACTATCTGAAAAGGCAACCTTGCTCTCTTTTACATTTATTGCCTAAGGCAAAATAGAATAGTTATTTAAGTTCATGAACTGTTTTTGTATCTTTTTCTGATAAATAAAGATAAATTTGAATTTGAAATGATATTACAGCTAAGCTTATGGTATAGTATCCGGTTGACAGAGCTTAGCTCGGGAATCGAATCCGATATCTTGGAAACTAAGATTTTCTCGAACCTAGGACTTTCATAAATCGATTCCTTGAGACGAAAAGCCCCTAATCTGTAACTTTCATGAAAATCGTTGAAGCCGTTTCCGAGATCCTGATTACACACACATATACATACATGTATATACAAGAATTGCTCCTTTAAAGATATTAGATTTGATTAGATTTATATTGATATCGTCAAAGTTGGCAAAGACTCTGTATTCACAGAACTACCTTGAGCTCAGAGGTACGCTCGTATGCAATACAACGAAGCGGTAAAATGAGTTATCGAATGAAATGAATTAACTTTTAAAAAAAGAGAACCAGTTTATTTTGTATCCCGGTATGTATTTGAAAATATATAAGCAAACAAACAGTTTTTTGGAATCTCTTTTAATAATATACTTACATATAATAGATATTAAGAGAAGTATAGATAGCCACTATGATGGAATGAAGTACGCAGAGCTAAGATAATCAACAAAACAAACAAAGACAACAGAATAAAACGAAGCTAAGAGGAACAAAACACAAAATTGTCTATCGAAATCGATTGTTTTTGTTTTGGATACGAGTAATATGGCCATCTTTATTGTTATGTATTATCAAAATGAATCTATCCAGGTGTGTTCTGAAGTCCCGTATTTGTTGTTTTGAAATAGGTATAGTAATTCCATATTTGAAGAGAATTGTATATAATGTTAACTTTCCAGCACTTCGCAAAAACAGTTCAGCAGTAACAAACATTCGCATTCAGAAAAATGAGAAAAAAACTAACGAAGTGCAAAGCAAAAATGTGACTTCGTTTTTTCATCATTCTTATCCGGAATTTTTACCCGATCCGACTGTAAGGTGGAGAAATTCTGTTAGAGAGAAATTGGAACGTTTAGACATGATACAAAGGAGAATGAATATAGAAATTCCAAAATTCTTTGTCGGCTCTATAATGGCAGTGGAAACTGCAGATCCTCATGCCCAGGGAAAAATTAATCGATTTGTAGGTATGTAAGATAAGTAAGCATGCTACCTATCCCATAAGAACCATTCACCTTATCGAGGGATAACTTATCGTAATTTAGTGATTTTTTTTATGTACAGTATTTAAAAAATATATAATCTGTTTGACACATGTATTTTAATAATATTAAAATGGAGCTGAAATATTTTTTAAATTAAAGGGATTTGCATACATCGAGAAAGATGTGGACTTCGTGCTCGATTTATACTACGCAATGTTATTGATCATCAAGGTGTGGAAGTTATGTATGAGATGTACGACCCTGCTATCAAATTGATTGAAGTTTTACGTCTTGAGAAACGATTAGATGACCATTTATTTTATTTGAGGGATGCTTTACCAGAATATAGCACTTTTGATGTTAACATGCAAGCAGAAATTTCAGAAGACGATATTCCTGTACCTATTAATGATATTAAAGTGACTTTGAATCCACGGCCTTGGTTGGAACGTTGGGAACGGCAAAACTTAAGAGGTATCGAAAATATAGATCAAAATTTGAACGATAAACGTCGGATTAGCGCAAAAAAGAATGAAAAACATTGGGAATCTTATGATTTAATGAAGCTCTATAGGAAATCTATTCCCGAAAATGAGCAACTTATGATTTATTCAGATATTTTTCCTCATTTAGCTGAACACGAAACGTATAGAAATAAAAATAAGCGTAAACGATCATTAGTAAGTTCTAAAAAACTGGGATAATAGCATTATGCAAATTATGATACACTTTAAATACTTCTTGACAAATAAATGAAAATAAAATATAATAATATTAGAATTTTATTTTTAATAAAAATTTAAGTATGTATATAATGGGTTCACTTATTTGTATGATCATAGTTACGCAAAGTGCAGGCATTTTTAAAATATGAACATCTTTAAATATTATACATAATTGTTCCCTTTTCAGTATAACACTTAACACCACGAAAAAAAAGGACTTTTATTTTGAAAGCGTTGCGTAAACGGGAAAAACCGGTTGCTCTCGGCTTTAGATCTGTAAAGAAGAACGTTTGTCAATAACATGTTTATAAAAAAAAATCACAATGTTCAAATTGTGCGGATGCCCAGCCAGCAAAATAACCTTAAACGATATTGTTAACGAGAAATTTCTAAAGGAATTCGTGGAAAAAACTATCGTGACAATTCTCGTTGACTAGGATGGTTCTATAAAGAGATCATTATTAATTCCTTTTTCGATATCTTTGAAAATTCATGCAACGATATTATTAACGATGCAATAAACGATTTCATCTTGAATTCCTCGTTAAAAACGATTTTCGTTAAACTACCGTGTGCTTGCTGGATGGGTGGGTATACATTTATATACCTTTCAACTACTACAGCTGGCATTTGAACCAACTGTACTGGGGACTTTCCATCTTTTAACGCTTGAGTAAGATTTAGAATTTGTCCACGCATGACTGACATTTGACGATCAAATAAACGCTTATCAAATCCTTTATCTTGCTGAAAGTTTAAATTATTATTCAAATTATATTCAAAACCATATTGGTATCATCAAAGTTTATATGTATGTATATACATATGTATATAAAAGTACTTACTTGAAATAAGTAAAATAAATCCTGACATAATTCTTCAACAAAGTTCATGTCCGATAATAAAGGTAAAACTAGTTCTTTGGTTTCTTGACTAAAGGGCTTTTTAGCTTGTGGGAGCCAAGCCCAGTGATACGGATAAGCGCGCCACGAATCGGGATGTTTGAATGGGAAAGCTAGCCCATTGTCAATGGCAGCGATTTTTATGTTTTCCGTATAAGTAAGGTTCTCATCAGATTGTGTCCCTAATTTTTGATTATTACCACATATTTTATCAATGTTTTCCTCTTTATTTTCTTCAATTTGCCGCTGATGTGATGTCGATATTGTGTCTTCATCGCAAATACAAATATCATTTCCATTATCCTTTTCTGTTGGTAAAACTCTCGAACCCGTCTTAATTTTTTTTCTGGGAGTGTATTGAATTAGCCAATTATCGTTGCCCCTGTCCGTATTCCTTATAATATAATCTAACACAACAAGGCGCTCAAATTGTTGCTGAAATTTAGTGAACTCTCGATTTGAGAGAGGATCCTGGTCAAAACGTCTTAACCAATAGTCCGCATCTTTGTACCCTTCAACAAAGAGTTGGAAAGATCCTTTCTAAAAAAGAAAATAGGTCAGTCACTTATAAAGAAATAATAAATTTTATAAGGCTTTCACCTTAGGTGGCAAGCTCATGCGATTAAATGGTGCTGATGGATAGTGTTCTTTTATACGCCGTTTCAGTTTAGCTTTTTGACGATCGATACGCGCATAATTAAAGGTATCAGCAACAAGACGAACGACCCTAGTTTTCGGTACTATATTAAGATTAAGTTTTCTGTCAACTAAACTTGCTCCAGCTTCTGACAAATACCTTTAAAAAAAGAAAATTACACAAATTCACAGTTCATAAATCATAATTTTACCCTTGATTGGGGATCAAACACGCTCGTCCGAAGCAACATGGACAACAAAGTTTATGCATCCATTTGGTCCATTTTGGATTTAACCTTCCATAAGGCTCCTCATCTTTAGGTTTGAAAACAGCTAAAATCTTCTGCGAAGTATAAACAAAACATTTCATAAAAGTCGTCAGGTTTTAAGACGATTTCGTAAATCTAATTAATTATGATTTTTTTTTTTGAATTCTTTAGTTTTGCCATTATTACGAAGTTTTTATTCGAATCAATATTTGCTATAAAAACATAATATATCTTAATATATATAAACTACGTGTCACACTATTTTTGTCCGCGATGAACTCCTAAACTACTTAACTGGGGTTTTCTTTTAAATGTGGGCTTTAATTCAACTTATAAGATAGGATAGATTATTTTTAATTCGAGATTGCATTTTTCTTTTATTACGAATAAATTGTTTCTAATCTGATAAAAGAGAGAAAAAACTAAACAACAGAGAAATAAATTTGAACAAAAAATAGGATGCCATGTTTTACTGACATAAATTATTGTTTTATACTTATATAGATATAACACAAAAATAAGTTAATTGTTTGAAGCTTCCAAAAATTTTAAAGATATTTTTTTTTAAAATCTCCCCTTGAAGCAACGTTTTATTGTATGCGCAATTATTTATCACTAAATGCATAGCATCGCATTAGATGTTAAATTTGAAACGCAATACCTCATAAATGAAAAATGAATAAGCTTTGATCAAAAAGGATAGGTTCAATAAATATGAAACAAAAAGTGAGCATAACTCCAATTATGATGTTTGATGCTGTTTTGACCACAGATTTACGCCATGCATGAGAAAACATTCCTAGACATACACATATAAGCTAATGAATAATGTTATGAAGATATTATCTTACTCTTTGGTTGTCTCTCACAAAATAAGATCCGCTGCTTCCTTGATAAATTCTTTCAGGCATGATTCCGTTCTGAATAGCCTGTTCAGCTTGTTCCACAATATCGGCAAAATGAGGATCATCTAGAAAATATATTTTCAATTTCAAAAATTATAGTTATGTTATAAAGTTAGGTTAGGAAAATCAGTTATTTTAAATAACTTTTAAAAGAATAAATACTTATGTGTAAATATGTTGTTAGGTAATCAACTTACAAAGGTTTGTTAGAGGACAATTAATACATTTGCAATTAGCAGCAATTATTTTTACAAGAGTACTGCTACTTGACTCTTCTTCATTAAACGTTTCATGTAGTTCTCCTTTAGTTAAATTGGGTAATTCAACTGCTACCGTACTATTGACACTACTGTTTGAATCAACATAATCTAAAGATTCTTCAAAACGATCACACCCTGGTTTCAAACAATTGCATTTATATTCATCTAATGTTTCCGCACTTGTACTTTTTTTTAAATTTGTTCGACTTTCCATTATATCTAATAATCTACTTAACTTATAAATTTGAAAAAAATTTTAGATCACTTAGTAATTTTTGTGATAATTTGAATGTGAATGAATTGAAATAATTTCATCCGAAAACATACAATATATCTGAAAGCATGAATGTTTTTATGTTAATGTTATAAGTAAGTTGAATACAATTTACATGTATGGATAAAATAGAGTAAATTTACCTATAATAAAAAATTAATCTTTATTGAGAAAATCCATTAAAAAAAAGTCTACCTACCTATGTAAATGCATATGACACATATGACACATCCATATATAAAGACTTTTATTTAAAATAAATTTAGATAATTTCTCCAAATGACTTGTGAAAACCTTTATTTAAATTAGAATAAATCATATTTTCATAGTTCTTGTTGCAACGAGCCCGATTTTAAAGTATCCTAATTTTTAAGATGACACAAAGTTTTTATGAAAGTTGGTCCACCCTTTCTCGGGTGATGAAAAAGATACATTTTTCTATTTCTATAAGTGCCCATACTTATGTAGATGAGTATCACAGACGGGCATAATTCACTGCGTCCGTAGACAATTCAATATTTCTCTGGTCACTAACGCAATCGATATTTCAGTGCAAATGCCTTTTAATTTTGAATCGAACTGACAATTCAGTGCTTTTTTTATTTAACTATAATTTAATTCGTTCGTTTAAGTCCACCATTGTACTTAATGAATTCACTGTTATTTAAATAGCAGTCATGTTTTATTTGAAACCAGTCGATCCTGCCCGTTTCACAGGGTATATTTAAGTTACACGGGAACACTATCACACGGGATAAAAAGTATCCTATGTCCGTCTCCTGGCTCTAAGCTACCTCGCTACCAATTTTCAGCCAAATCTGTTCTGCCGTTCTTGAGTTATAAGTGGTGTAACTAACACGACTTTCTTTTATATATGTAATATAGATAATTATTCCCAAAGACAGTCTATAGTGTACTGAATTCGTAGTGCAAAAATACCTGGCTTTTATAAGTATACATATAAAGAAAAATAGATAATTGATAAATACATATATACATAGATTTAAAAGAAAAATCGAAACACTATTTACCGCTAAATGTATTAAACCTTTGTACATTTGTATCACGTCCACTGTTACCAAGTAAGGGTTGGGATTCGCGGTTATCGACGCTGCCACCGGAAAGTGAATTTGACTCAAATTCAACATCTGGAATCAAAACTATTTCATCATCATTGTGGCTTTCAATCCTTATTTGTTTGTGATTTGCATTTAAACCATTTGGCTTTGAATAATTTTTTGAATATTCTGTAAATTTTTGCGAACCATATGACTTGTTGTGACCCTCACTGTCACTACAACTAGACACCGAATTAGAATCACTCGTATTATTTGGATTTTTCATGAGAACTGCAGACAAAGATTTGTTTTTCAAAATATTGACTTCCATTAGAGATTTATGTTTTTCTTGTTCTTGTACATCTAGGCTCGTAAATTCATTATTTTCATAGTCGCCTTCCACTGATTTACTATCAGAAATATGAACTAGCAAATCCTCAATAGGTTTATGTACAAACTTTTTGTCTTTTGTAGCATTCACATCTTTTGAGTTCGTCTGTAAAGAAATGAAAAATGTGTCTCATTTGTTAATTATGTTTTTTATAGATCTTACAAATTGAATTGAATTTTCATCGTTTCACAGCAGAATTTCAATATTTAAGAACAAAATATTTTTTATGTTTTGATAAAAGTTTCATCTCAAATAAGANACAGCAGAATTTCAATATTTAAGAACAAAATATTTTTTATGTTTTGATAAAAGTTTCATCTTAAGTCTTGTTTTTGTTGTTTATCATATACATGAATCATCATTATTACTTGTAATTTGTTTTTTCTATATGTTAGAGTGATGCTGCTAATGCACCTTTTATTTAAAGTTTCTAGTATAGGTACCTCTACATATGCACATATATGTTATTTCTTTCTATCTGAGTAGGATTACTTACTTCTCCATCAAGGGTTTCAATTGAAGTAGATTGAAATTGACAATCGAGCAAGTCGTCATCCAATCGCAAAACATCTGTCTTCAAACTATTCACTGACATAATTAAGCAGAACAAAAGAAACGTTTGTAATCAACATCAATGTGATTATTATTCTCTAGATGCTTTTATTATTTTCTTTTATATTTTTAACAACAAATTTAAAACACTTTATTTACTTTGCAAAGGATAACCACTCTTATCTGCTTGATAATTGACTATAAATACCTTATTGTTTTCATCTTGACGTAAAATTATCGATTAATTCAAACAAGCATACTTGCACAATTATTAAGTCAAGATTATTTATTGAACATTAAAATGGAAGGGTATTCAAGCCATAAAAAGTTAAAGTTCAGTTACGCCAGAGATAAACTTAAGTACGTACATACAATACACAATACATAAAATTAATTCAGGTGCAGGATTTACATTGTGTTTCGTATACTTGAAAAGGGCTGATTATCTATAATGTACTATCGATCATGTTTATTTCTGGCATACACTTGCTTTAAATTAAAATTCGATGTGTACCAATTGTGAAACAATTATATCTGAATGGAAAATGGGAAATAAGATGCAAATTGTGAAATCGAATTTAATAGACACTCACATTTAGGCAGAAAAAAGGAGTTAACAAAAAATATTTATATTTTTAGAAAATAAGGTGAATTCCAAATACATATCGTTNTAAGGTGAATTCCAAACTAACTCATACATAATTGTATATGTATGTGCACTCTAATACCAATGTCAAATGTTATGTAGGTATTTAGTATTTAGTTACGATGGAGAAAGAGATTGAGATATACTCAATACAAGTTATAACGGTCACTTTCCGTTAAACTCTAATTGCTAATAATCTGTACTTAATTGTCATAATAACATTCATAGAGTATATGTATAAACTCTTTCTCATAATCCGGATCGAGCAGCTGTTTTTCAAGTTTGATTCATTTCAAGTCGAGTCATTGCTAAATGGCCTATTAGTTTTTGCTTCAAAGCATGTGTGTTTATATACCTATAAACATATGTAAAATTAGCCAGCAAAGTGGAAAATGTACATGGACAGATCGTTTGTTTACATACAAATTTTAGAAGGACACCACTGACCTCATTCTGTACACTCCATAAGATGCTACAGATAGGTATAAAAAGTTTGTAATTAAATTTTTGATGAATACCTATTAAAAAAAAAATTCTTGTAGAGTATTCTTTTTAATATATATTTTTGTAAAAAGGTATATTTGTTTTATAAGGAACGAATCGACTCGAAACAAAAAGTATCGATAAAATAAAAATTCTGATTAAAGTTACTAGCCCATCGCTATATTCCATATTATCATCAATATGGACGATTGCAGTTCGTTTAATAACAAAAATTTATCATCAGTTTTAAGTTTGAAAACTGAACTTTTAAGAAAAAAAAAAGATATATTAAAGTTGAGGAATACCCGAAGCACATGTAAAGAGTATGAATTAAAACAACCTGAACTGAAATTAAAAAAAGGCACATCTGGGCAACATGCAAACTGTGAAGCACATTGTGAAGTTTCGAATGATGACGACTTGAATGTTCTTGATGAAGCACATAATATTTTACACATTAAATCCCAGGTTTATGATCAAATGTCTTCGTTGTATATGGATCCCGATATGAAAGCCAATACTCTCATTGCCTTTGAACGTAAATCGAGTATAAATATACCAAACAAGGCTAAGTACATACACAATAACGATAACGAGATGCTCGATGATTCTGTTGAATACATAGATGAGTTTGGCAGAACGCGTAAATGTTCTCTTGAAGAATTTCAGGATACAAAGAAAAAAGATCGCACTTCAACTTTAAATTGCAATCAATCTTTACCATCCACGACATCTTATTTATCTTCGATGGATAGTGACAAAGAAAAAGAAAAACGATTGGGTTGGGAACAAAAAACTCTTGAGAATTCACATAAAGAACAGCTCCATTATCAAGATGTTTTTTTTGATGAAGCAAGACAACATGGTGTTTCTTATTACAGCTTTTCCACAATTGACACGGAGAGACAACGGCAGCAAAAAGAATTAGAATCAATAAGACAAAAAACTTTAGAAGAACAGGTATACCGTTCTAATCAAAAGGCGCAACTTGAATCAATTAAATCAATGCGAGTGTTAGCTGCAAAAAATCGGAAACGTGCTCGTCTTGGAATGCCTCCTATATCTATGGAGCTATTTGAATCAAAAGAATCAGAAATCATGAAGAAAAATGAAACAAATGAAGTAAAGCTAGAAGCAGAATATTTACAATCGAATATTGAAAAAAAGTCATACATTCGTCCTTGGGATAAAAACAAGATCAAATCAGATTGGTTTATAAAATCAGAACGTTTACCTTTCTCGCAACAGGAATGGAATGAGCATAAAAGAAACGAACGGATTAAAGAATTTGCTCCGATTCCAACACAAACCACGAATAAAGTTATAGATTCCCACAATAAAAATATGACACCGTCACCGGCCAATACTACACACTCGGTTGATTATATGTCACTTGCTACAATAGAAGCTAAGTTGTATCAATTACGCAATTCAAAAACAAAATAAATTTTTAGTCTTGGACTTCCCAATGTTTCATTTCATAGGAGATGGTAAGAACTACTAAAAGGGCCAATATTTTTGCTTAATCGAATAATTTCTTTGAAAAGTATATCAATTGTTATTCAATATTCCGGTAATTAACTGGTTCATTTTGGTGCTTACAGTCCTTGATTGTATTTAAAATCCTTTTTGGATGAATAAAATATTTGTTTAATTCCCAGCCAACCAAATAGAATATATATTCCATCTATTCCACTTTTAGTACATACAATCGGGCAGCCGAGTAGGTGCTCGGTGCATTTTCGTTTGATTATTATTACAATGGCATATCAATATTAATCAATATTATCAATATTAAATGTATGAAATGAATATGTTACTGATACTTGTAAAATCTATATCAACAATACAATTTTGATTTATCAATTACATGTATTTATTTCATATCTAAAGAATACATTTTTCACATATTCCATATATGACATGCAAATACGATGGCAACTTCGTGTGATGAGTTCCATCTTGGGTATATATAACGAATATATTCAGAATATATGCGTTTCATAAGAACGAAATTATTCAAATCAAGGTAAAGATAGACCTTCTCATGAGAATGGTATCATGGATGAGAACAGTTCCTATGAGAATAAATAACAATACATTTTTTTAATGAGAATTGATTCTCATCGCTATTTACACTATTCTCGAGAACGAAATCATGCTCATGATACCATTCTCATGAGAAGGTCTATCTTTACCTTCACGAGTAGAGCGGACATCAGCACTATAAAAAAATACATCATTTAGGTGTCTTTCATGTATTTTGGAACATATTCTAGCGGTCTTGCGACTAGTTCTTGATATGTCAAAGATATATTTTTGGCTGGGTGGGTTTAAAATACTTGGATTAGGGAGAACTTTTTTTAAACCTCAGGATGCCAGATTCAACAAGCAGTCAAACCTGGATGGTGTAAATACCGGAGAGGTGAGAACACTGTATGAAATGCAATTCCGCAAGATGAATACTAGTGCATATGTATATGTGACTTTAATGCGGATTGCTGGCAAATTGTAGTTAAAGATTTTAGATGACTGATTAGATATGATGCTCTGGCGGACTTGTTGATGCAGATCTAGATGGTAACGCAAAGACTTATTCGGATACGGATACTATACGAAAATTATTTAAATCGAAGCAAAATAAGTAAACAATAAATATGAATTATATGTATATAACTTTTATATATATTAAAAACCATCAAAATTAGGGGTTATATTATAAAAAACATAATAAAAATTTATTTTCTGAAATCAAAAGTCACACATTCGATAATAAATCGAATTCCATTATATAAGGACCGCAGACTCAGATATTAATTTGGAGGTTATAGGTATGACATAAATAATCCGAAAGTTTTCAATTCGAATGCGATGACAGAACATCTTCAGTAGTAATGCTTATTTCCAAGTACATTTCTGATACATATCTATTTATTGATGTGTTAATCATGAAAGTAATGTCATTTGTATCTAAAAATTCGATGGTTTGAAAATAATAAATACCAAGATCATTGATCTGTCAGTCAATAAAGTTCCAATGTTTGTGGATTAGTTTAGTATTTCTGTCCAATTTCTCATACGGGGAACAAGTAAATAAATATACAGTTATGGATTTATATATGTATATACATACATGTATTAAAGTAAGTCAACTCCGGAATTCACACAGAAATCAATATGATAGGTAGTGAAAACAGAAGACACAAAAAAATTCTTCATTCATTACTAGATAATTCATTNCATTCATTACTAGTTTGCAATCAGATAATTATTATTTTTGTTTTAAAGCACTGTTTCTGTTACGACATTTAGAACACTCAATTTGGACGATGGATGAATTTAACATGACCTGAAGATCAGTAATGATCAATTAAATTCAGTAGTTTTGATGAGTATTCATATGTTACATAGTTCAAAAAAGACATATGAGATGAGCACTGATTACCATTAACTTTGAAAACTGTTTAGCTAAACTCAATTATATGTATTTCAATACTAAAAAATGAGACAATTTATTGTTACAGTTTAATGAGCTAACATTAAGTTAAATTGTACTTCAAAAGCTTGAAGGAATATGTTTTCATTGAAATTGAAAACTTTTCAATTTTTTTAATACTTTGATCAAACCATGATGAAAAAATGTTATCAAAGTAGCGATCTATTGTTTGAATCAAGAAGTGACTGAAAGTTTAATTTCATTTAAAATAAAATTTTCATCAAATTTAAATGGAAAAAATCTTATAAAAATATTTTCAAAGGCAATTTCTTTCAAATCAAAATTATTGTCTAGCTGTTTTACACATATAAAAAAAACTTTAAATTTAAAGAAGCGATAAATTTGAAAATATATTCGTGGAAATTAAATGAACTTAATATAATTTTTAAGTTGTGTTAAATAAACATTTTTCGTGATTCTGTAATTCAGAATATGAAATATCTATCAATAAAATCAACAAATAAATTAAATAATTTTTTAAAATAGAGTATTTCGGCGATTTTATGAAAGCTTTTATAAAAAATTTCCGTGATAGTGGACATCTCGTGGCCATAATGAACAAATTTGGTAAGTAGGCTGTTTTTAAAAGATATACGAACATACATTCCTATGTAGGTATGAATGTATACATTAAAACTTTGTGTTTATGTGTTCCCATACCAAAATATGTTAATTGTGTTGTTGATATCAAGTAATTAAAGGGTATATGTTATTAATATAATATACCTTCATTTAGTTACATATAAAAATTTGATATCGTAAAGAATGTGTGAAAAAGTATACGAAAAATTAGCCTTTATTGTGCAAGCTTTCATTGCTTTATGACAAGACAAAACACTGCATAACCTGTTTTATAATTTTTTATAGCAACCTCATAGTATTAAAAAGAGTTCTCAGGGATAATTTAATTGAAAGAAAAAAATGTATACCTCAGGGTGGTGGCATGGGTAATGTTCTGGTTTTAACCATTTATTTTATTTAAATTTTTAGAATTGAATGGAATAAAATACCCTTAGTATACAGCTGTATCATTTTGAAAGAAATGCAAACAAATCCAGTTGTATACTCGTATTTAAAAAAAGAGTTCAACAGACTTTATATATGAATAATTTCTCTGTAATTTTTGTAATTTAGACTGAAAGGAACTTACTCTGAACAACCCACCATTGAAATAAAATTACTTGTTTAAACTGGAGATTATTAGACACATTTAATTAATTAAAAAAATTTTTTAAATAAGCGGTAACATATTATTAATTATAAACTTTAAAAAATGGACGGAGAATTTATTGACTAAGAATATTATTTAATATTGTTAAATTTTACCTCGAATAAATGGACGGAATTTTAATGAGAATATTACTTAGAATATCTATATGATTCTAATTTTACTTCAGTTTTAAAATTAATAATAATCCAGCCATAGATATGATTAAACCAAAAATTCCTTTTATATTATTTGTGCCTGCCAAGCGACATTTAAACATATCATAACGACTTTTTTCATCAGCTACAATATTTTGAAATTCGGCTTCCACTAACTGGCCATCGTAGTAAGTAATAAGGTCTTCAAATGGATATTCGTATCCTTGTAGACACTCACACTTATATCCTCCGGTTTCATAACCACGACCCAAAATTGGAACACACTAAATTAAATTTTCATTAATAAAACAAAAAATTATTATTATATATTCTTACGTAGGATGTTTTTTCATCACACTTGTGTGTATTCTTAAATGCATTAGGTTCATAATACCAATCTGGACACTGATTAATATCTAGTTGCATCATGTCCATAGAGACAGCTACGACACCTCTGTAAAAAGGGAATTCTCATAACTAATCTAAATATGTTTGTATTTGATTTACTTGAACTCCAATTTAACACGAAGTTTATTCCAACCAAAGAAAGGAGCAGCATACGTAATTAGCCATTTTTTAACGTATCCATTGCAATCAAAACGCGGTTGAAGCCAAAATCCATGCTTTATATTTGCTGCTCTATAAGAAATAGGATAGTGCTCATATTTTTGTGAATACTCTCCCGTTTCATTTTGTCGAACTTTAATTTTCAACCAAAATGTTTCTAAATCGTCAAAATTCGTTGACCACCGTTGTTTCAGAAACTTGAAATGTTTTTGCTCAGTATAAAGCTCTTTGGTTTTATTCAATCGTGCTAAATCTTCAACCTTGAATTTTCGTGTATTGAGTTCTGTTTTATATGCATAGGGCGCGAAAAAAGTACGATTTGTAAATTTATTGCGTTCCCACATAGTAACTGCTGACCAAATTTTAGAATCACCCATTACAATGGATAATGTTTCCGCAATCATCTGATCTTCTGTAAGAGGTTTATCTGCTACTCTCTTTCCAGAATAGACTTCATCTGGGTCAGATATCTACGTAGTTAATAGAACAGAAGTAACAGATATATAATAATTCAACCTTTTATTATTTTACCTGCAGAAAAGCACTTATAAAGTTGGCCAATCTCAAAGCCATTTTAGCTTCATTTCCAAATTGTTCTGTAGCGCCGTAACTTACATCTCCACGAAGAACTAAGTCCTGAGGATGATAGCTTAAAAAAAATATTGATAAATTCTTCCTTTTTTTAATATTAGTAGTAGTAGTAAATACTTTTTACAAGTTTGGTGGTTCACTCCATGGATAAATTTTAGTACTTGGTCGACATTGAGGCGCTGGGAATGTAAAGATGCTGCTCCAGTAGAATAATTGCGATATTCCGGGTTTAAATCTAAATATTTTTCTCGTAATTGGTATGATGCACGATCCCAGTCAATCGGTATTTTTTGAATCCCTTTGTTATAATAATATGTTAAAAAAAAATAAGTTAATAAAAGTATACTCACATCCGATTTTAATGCAATCAAACCCATTATAATACTGTTCAGATGAGGATCGTTCAACTATTTCACCCAAATAAGGACGCCTGACCACGTTCGGTAAACGATACCCTGGTTTGCAACGGCATTGATATCCACCTCTACGAAATCCCCACCCATGTAACGGTTCACATTCTGTTGTTTCTTTTTTACATCGTGCGGTATCTGCAAAATGATTGGGTCCACTATTTCCATTCCCTTTTGGACATTGATTAATATCAACTCTTTCATAATCCATATCTAAGACTGCAATAGCTGTGTACCTAACAGTACGAAGTACAGAAATTATGTTTCTACCCCTTTCACAAAGGATTTATTTAAATTGTAACTCACTTTGGATATTCAATATGACGAAACTGTGTATGGCGAGGATATATATCAGCAATAGGAACTACAGCAGATATTAACCATTTATTAGAGCGTCCACAGTCAAAGTATGGCCGAGTCCATTTCACTGGACCTGGTTCTTCTTCTGAGCCTGGTGGTCCATGAAATGTGAATGTTTCATTTGTATTATTAGAGTAACGTATTTCCACTTGATATGTAATTTTTGTATCATGACGTCCTTTAACGTTATCAGGTAACCAAGTTTTGTACCATTCATTTATTTTATATAAGTCGGAAGTGTAATCCCTAGATGACGCTTCAGGCAAAAACGCACCGAGGTCTTGTATTTCAAATGTGTTCATGGTTGATATTTTTTGTAAATGAATTGGATCGTTGAAATCGTCTAAACGAAAAGTTCTTGGCCCAAAACGAGGCATAGTTTTATTGAAAAATCCTCGATAAGATGGTGTATAAGAGCTATTTGGAGCAAAATATATAGCTGATCCATTAATATGTGGATTTGCAGAAACGTCCGCAACAGTAGATAGGAAGTAATACATCATACCCGGATCGTATGTGTCATTAATAGCTGGTCGTATGAAACGCGATTGCAATATGTAACTCCAAAAAAAACTACGACTTAAGGCCATGTTATGCAAATGTAATAGAGAAGTTCTATTAGGAAATATTGGGTTTATGTTTACTTCTTTGATGTCAGGCTTATGAGAAACTGAGTCATCCGGAAGATATAAATCACTGACATGCTGTATAGCACAATTGTCGCTGCTCACTTTGTCAAACTTTATTTTTATTTCATCAAAAGCGTCTCGAGATTGCCATTCATATTGGGCCATTGATCTGACAACCAATAGTAGAAGAAAAATCCCAGTACTTTTTAAAATTATCATCTTAGCAAAACACAAACTTTACTAATTAAATACAATAAAACAAATGCATGTACTAGCAACAACGCCCATTTGATTAATACGCACAACACACTACCGCAATGGGACATGTGTATTCTTATTACCTGTTACATGTTGAAAATACTATTGAAAACTGTTTGAAACGCATAGGAATGGTTGAAAAATATTTGAATATAAATACAAGTCGGTTAATCAAATACATATATTAAAGTATTTAAATTTTAAAGTATCTAATTTAATAGAGTTATTCTAAATATTTTAGAACATGAATTACTTTTTACATCTATGAACATCTATGAATACACTCATGCTCGAAGATAAATACTGTTTTATTATGTACTTCTGATCTTGTTTACACAAAACACCATAAAAATTTTTATTTCTATCTATTTATCAAATTTTCTTAAATAATTTACACCAAAATGTGTCATTGGGATTGACATATGTATTTTTTTAACTAACGTATTAATTTTTAAGCATTGCCAGCGTTGAAATATATGTACTAAAGGTTAAATATAATATCGATTACAAAGGGCGCTCCCACCTCTGTATAAAGGGAGCACCATAAATCCAAAAAATAGTTCACTTGTAAAATAAATTAATTTAATTTGAGAAGAAAAACATGTTTTTTTCAGTAGATATTTTCCATTTTTTAAAATCTTTTTTACTCATAATACTAAGAAAATGAATAAATTCAAAATTGTCGTGTGGGACAGCTGTCCTAACAGCTTACATATAACGTAAGATAACATTTTATATATATGTACATACAAATAAACAGTATCTATGTCCATATTTGCACATATTTATAGATCGTTTTTCTCAACCAGAGATAGCATATTGTCGTTTTAATTTAATGTAATTCTTTTTATATATGCCTATTAGAGGTACCTATAAGTAAACTTCCCACTATAGAGAGATTTAGAACGATTGTTAACTCTCAACAGTTATCCATCGCTTGATTGTGTGAAAAATATATTTTAATATGGAAATTTAGTTTGTTTTTTCAAAGACAAAAACCTTTTATAATTAAAAAAGATATAGGGTGCTGCTTAGATTATTTTCATACAAACTTCATTACATATGAACGCATTAAAAAAACACTAACGGTAACTATCAAGGTCATCAATTACAATTTGACAAGTACAGGTTTCACAAAAACATGGCGCGAATTATGAAGGTTTTTGTTGTGAAAACTTTTACGTCAAAACACCAACTGGGTTCTTCCATTTACTTTGGGTATAAATATTAATCCACTAAAAATGAGGATTTTTTTATTTAAAATTCAATCAAACGAAAATGATTATTGCAGACCCATACACTACGTTCATACGAAAAATTCAATGCACATACCTACACAATCTACTGAAGTTATCATTTCTTGACCCTCTGTTTCATTCAAGTTTTAACAATTCATAAAGGGTTTTTTTATGAAATTTTAAGGGTTAATAAGAAGATATCGTGTAATCCACGTCTCGGTTAAATTATGAAGAAGATATGAATAAAAAAAGTGTGTAGGTAGGTACCTATTAAAGAAATGTACATTTATTGTATTTATTCTGTATGTGTGTATGTATGTACGCAATATGAACAACTGCGATTTGTCTAAAGAAATTTATATGTCATTATTCTACCTATTTCCTGTAAGAATAACTTAATTCACTATTTTATATTGTTAACAAAACCTTGGGAAATAGTTATCATATTTAAATTTTGTCATGTAAAATAGCGTGGACACATAGGTACTAGGAACATACATAGGTACATATAATTTTATGTAGGTACATATAATTAAAATATATGTAAATTAAAATTTTTTCAATTTAACAATATCTATAAGATGAGTATTATTAATAATATAATAATTAAAAAATATACCTATATAATGAATTTTAGGACCAGCGACTTTTAAACATTACTTAAATGGAGTCTCTAAAAAGCGGGGAAAAAGTCTTTTGTGTCAAAATATTCTTTCAATACAAGTACATAAATGTACATATGTATGTACCTACATATGAAGATATATTTTTTTCGATTTATTTCTCGAGTCTAAGATTTTTATGTATGTAATTATTTTTATAATACACATACATACATATATGTAAAAAAAAACTCGAACAACAAATGCATCTGCTATCAATAAAGAAGGGTGAAATTTTATATGACGAACAAAAAGTTTACTTTGATCGTATGCTCAACAGCAGTCCATCATCTCATGCATTTTTTTTTTCATACTATCGGGCTTTGAAGTTTAAAGCCATATATACATACATATTTATGTACTCACACAGACATGTATGCAAAAAAAAATAACAGAAAAAATCATGAGCGAGAGAGTTTCCCTCAAAAAGCATACAAGCTCAGAGAATCAGCATGGATTGAATGCCATGCCGGCACTCGCGTTGCAGTCATAGCCAAGTAACAGAACGTTTTAGCCAAGAAGGCTTATATTTTTCACGAACAAGTTTAATTTAGAAAACATTAATACTGATGCAATAAAAAGTCAATAATAGATTTAAGTGTTCGTGAAAAAATTAAGAAACAATAGTGAAGCGTCAAATTGCATGCGTTTCAACACAATAACAAAATAAACTTAGGATTAATGTCAATGCTTTAAAATAAAAATTAAATGTGAATAATGATATTAACAAAATATTTGTGTATATAGCTAAGTTAAATGAAATCTAACAACAGACAATACACAACCGTACGTGTAGATATAATTAATTTAAAAAAAATGGATATGCATTCTAGTGGTGTTACATATGGATTAAAAAAAATTAAATTTAAAACATAAGGAATTTTTTTTTTGAAAAAAGTGATGGTTGATATTATAAAATAAATTGTGAATTAATATTGTGAACTGAAGGTATGTACATTGAGTGTAATAATGTACATGCATTTATTTCTGTATGCACCTAATATGTAAAATTATGCATTAGTGGTTGAGGAAACAGATGCAACTGGAAAATAATTTAAACTACAAAAATGCATTTTATTGAAATGTCTGCCTTGTTTGACACAAGCAGTGAAATAACCCAAAGTTTGTGTGCAAGTGAGAAAGTGGCTCTTTTGTGCAACATTTTTGTATTTGTGAAGTGCAGCAAACTTAATACATATAAATTTACAATACATTCCTGTTTAAATACAAAAGAATAAATACACCTTTGATCGTAACTTGTTTTGCGATACTAAAGAGACTAAAAGTTTGTATGTGCAAAAAAATTGTGTGAGTATGAGTTACTTAAATGCAATAAAATACACCGACTGCCAGAGAATGATCAATCAAGTTAAAACATTTATTTACCATTGCATTTTACTGTGCTCTTGTGTTGCATTCGCAAATGAATGGAAAGACGAATAGTATGAAGTACATATACCATCCTCGGTTCAGTTCTGTTACACCACTGCACTGAATTGGCAACTGCATCAGCGTCGATATAACTGCGAATCTGCGAAAAATTAAAACAAGCTAAATTCAAAATCATTTTTATTGCCATTTACTTTGAAATAAACGGATAGAAAAATAATTGAAAGTAAAATTTGCAAGTGTGTACAGTGTTTCAAAAAGCTTCGTTAATTCATTATATGTGAATATTAAAATTTTTAAACAAAAGGAATGAGTAAGTATACTTGTTCAAATGTACATGTNGAATGAGTAAGTATACTTGTTCAAATGTACATATGTACATGTGTTCATATGTATGTATATAATATAATATATTTTCTGCGGTATGTACAATCATTAAATCTAAAAAGTTCGCAAATGCATGTACCTACATATATACATATGAATGTCTGATGTCGAAGTCGTGTGTAGCTATGTGTAAAAGTACTTATGTATATACTTGCAGACACATGCATGTATGAATGTATTAAGTTGGGGATAAAAGAATAACAAGAAAACACTTTGCCGGAATAAAATAAACTGCAAGCCAGAATTTTGTGAAGTAAATCGATATGTTCATAGGTACTTTACTAAATGATAATTTTTACATGCATTCATACTACTTATATGGTAGGTATTGTGAGTTGAAAGTTTGAAAAAGATGACAAGTATGTATGTAGGTAGGTATGTACTTTAACTGTGAATATTACT
>JXHJ01009984.1:0-12520 GCA_001014935.1 Liriomyza trifolii | reverse complement strand
AAAGAACTCAAATCCACTTCAGGTAATACTGCTTGTGCATTCTCTTCCTCTGCCGCCTGCTCCTGTTTAATTCCACTTTCCTCTGTTTCGTTTTCTATTGATGAATTTGTAGTTGACAAATTTCTTGTATCATTTGTGTCATTTAAGGCAGTGCCATTTTCATTATCTTCAATCCTTTCCAATTTAATAAAAGGATTATCACTGGGCAACGGAAAACTACCGTTAGATGCACCAGCTGCATGTGCTCCATCTAGCAGATTATGCAGTCCATCGAATCCCAGCAGAAATGGTTCCAAATTGATGTCCAGAAAATTGCCATTAAAACTTGCTTCTGGATCATCTTTCAATGGCAAGTTTGTATATGCAGTGGAGGCTGGCAGATCTCCGAAGTCATGCAAATCTGCCAAATTTTGCTCCCACAAACTGCGCTGATCTTGCAACATATCCGAGTTCAAAAACAGATCCAAGTTGGGCACTCCAGTATCATTTCTAGTCACACGCGTCAAATTCTCATTGTCTATTATAGGACTAGTCAAAGTGGCTGCAGTGTTAGCCACAGGCACCTGTATATCCTGCACATTGGCAGCGTTTGTGGTGGCATTTTGATTACTCAACACTTCATTGCCACTGCCCAGTCCATCGCTCAACAAATGATAGGCCGTTACATTCCAATCCGTTCTTAATTGCTCAGTTTCTCTTTCACGATCATACAACACCAAATCCTCTATTAGAGGCAACATTGACTTTCTATTGGCATATGGATACTCTGGAGGCACCATAGGCACAGCTCGCAACATTTCCAGTTCCCAGCCATTGCCATGTGAAAATTCCAATTGGGAGTCCCAATTTCTCAATCGTTGTTGTAACAAAAAACTATCCGGATCCACATGCAGTAAACTTAAAGCCAAAGCCAAATGCAATAGTTTGATGCAGTATGATTTTTTGTGGCCACCCATTTTGTAGCGTAGTATAAATCGTACTGCTTAAAGTATGCAACAAACAGGTTGCAACCAATAATTAATTAATTTCCACCCACGCACCAGCAGTGAGTGTGAGCAATGATGATTTCCTTCGTCTTTGTTTGCGTTTATAAAATTGCGTATTTATTTTTTAATTATTTTTAGTATTTAATGCAACACTTTTCCACGTCGCTCCCTGCTTGGGAGCAAGTATTTTTGTGCAACGACCTCGTGCTTGTCCCAGACGCTCAATCTTTCTTTCCTATGCCAGCAATTTATGGATTCATAAAAATTGCGCACCAGCACAAAGAGAGCCAGTATTTGAGCAAAAACCACCTTGAAGAAATCAAAAATTCAATTTTTATATGATAGGTAGGTATGAATGATTGCAAATCAATATTTAATTTAATGATGTTTGAATCTAATAATAAAGAGTGCACTCACCTTTCAAGTTAGAAAAAATATCACGTGATGCAGATGGCAACCTTGAAAGTCAAACCGGTGGTTTCTTTGTCTGGCCCCCTACCAGAAATTGTATTTTCCACAATAATGTCAATCAATTAGGTATTAATTTTTTTTTTCACACAACAACAACAACAAAACTCGTGTTAAATTGTCAATAATTTTGTTTATGCACAAAACAGTTGTTTATTAATTTTTTTATTGTTATTTTTTTTTTAGGCAGCTAAAAATGTGTCCTTGAACTTGACCGTTGTACTTAGAAACTGGGATGTTTCCAAAAACAACCATTCATATATAAATTCACTGAAATTTCACTGTGGACTGTTGTGCGTGTGCCCGCACGCATTATTATTTCTGCATTTCAAACATAATACCGTTTTCCACATAAATCCTAATAAAAGTTTCAGGATTTCAATTTTTTTTATTTCCTAAAAAATAAATAAGTAGGTATTTTTTTTTAAACACAAAAAAATCACACTCACTAAAAATTAAGTTAACGTTTCTTTTGTTTATAAACAATATTACTTCTATTTGGCTTTCTATGAATCATGAACTTTGTTATTGTCACAATAACGGCACTTCAAAGCCATCTTGCTTTTTTTTTTGCAACAGTGAGCGAGCGAGAACAACTTTTGTGCGTGTGCTTAATTTGATTATTTTTTAAATGAATTTAAATAAACAAAACAACTGCAGTTGAACTCATTAAAAATTGAATATTGAATTGTATTTTTATGAGCGCATTTAGCTTTACACCTGGCAACGCCAGCCTACTTTAGAAACACATTGCCAGTCGACACAAAACAACAACAAAAAATCAAACTCATCGCTTTGTTTGTGCGTATGTGTGTGTATGTGTGAGTGTGATTTTTTTTTATTATTCTTTTTTCTTTGTTTTCACAGAGTTCACCACAAATTGGAACAAGCACAATTTTTGTCAAAATAAATATGCATTTTTTACGGACAAACTAAATTCCAAATAGAAAATATGCTAATATGTTATTTCTCATTCACTCATGCACTTTTCTCTATTCTTTCCAGTTAATAACTTGCATTTCACAACATGCTCTATTTTTTCCAATTGCACTTAAGCCATTTAGCAATTCTAATTAGAGTTACATGTAAATTTGCACTCATTCTTTTCAATCATTTATAACAAATGAATGAATCGATTTTGTTCTATTTATTTCCATAATAATCACGCTAAATGAATTGAAACACATACAATTATTCCGTTTACAAAACAACCTTATAGACTCGACTCGTTCACCAACCGAAAGCTCAAACAAGACTGCAGATAAAAATTTTGTTAGGGTGAGTATCATTGCATGAGATGACGTCACAAACATCAAACACAAGACAACTTGTCTAATTGTCTCTCAATCAAACACATTTGCAAAGAGAGAGAGAGAGAGAGAGCGAAATATTAATCAAATGAGCTTTTGATTTTTAAAAGCTTCTTTGGTAAGTAAAATTATATTATATATTGTAATTATCAAAAAAACATTGCAAAGAAAATTTACCATAAATTTCCATGACATCATACTAGATCAACAATTAACTCTATTTATTCAAAAAAAAAAAAAAAAAATATTGGAACTTACCTTTGATATGAAACGACAGTGACTATTTGTGGGTTCCAAGTCCATTTGTCTTTTTTGAGGTGTAGTCATTATGTTAATTAACTCGATTACAATGCGTTCTTCTTCAATAGATGTCGCTAAGGGTGGATCTTTATTTGGTTTTTCTGGATCAAATCTCTCTTTGTAAACGGAAGTTGTTGTTTCCGTCTCTTTCTCTTCTATAAACTTAATGGGTGATAATGATTCAAGTCTGGCTAGATCTGCGAATTCCATATTTTTTAATAAAATCTACATAAAATTGATAAAAAAATTTTATTAATTTTTGTTTTATATAATTTAAATAATACGTAAATGATATGAGGTCTCATTAATTTATACATTGTTTGCATGTCAACTTATACTCATAACAATGACAATTTGCGGCTTAATCCCCAATAATTAATTTTATTCCTCTCCTCTGAGACCTTTTTATAGAGGTGTTGTGAAATTCTATTTTGAGAAAGTTTGACTATTGATTTGTTGTTTTTCAATGTTCTTATACATTTTTAAAAATATGTTTGTATGTATGTATGTATATATTTCCTAAAATACCGGTTTACAGCACAACATTAATTAAATATTTATGAAGAGCTTATGTAAATACATTCTCTAATCACAATCAATATATATGTTTGTATGTCCAACAAAATGCCATCAAATTGGTCACCATTTCCACAATTTTTATTATTATTATTTTTTTTTTCAAGACACTAAAAGGTACCTGCTCGTACACTAATCTGTTTATTATATCATTGGGATGAATGCAACAACAACAACAATCACAACTTTTCACAATGGAATTCCAGTACACTTGATGCCATCTAGTGTCAAAAATATCAACGAAAAATCTTGTTTTTTTGTTAGAATCAACCACTACGTTCTTTTATTTAGTTAGGTAGGTAGGAATAATTTATAAAAACACTTGTCTAAATGTTGTAAAACTTCAGGGTATTATTGGAAAATGTATGTGACAATATTTTGTTATCACAACTGAACGAACATGTTATCACAGTCTGAACATTTGCACTGGAATTATCTTTAAGATACTATAGTATATGTCTTATTTTGCCACATGCATTAGTTTTTTTTTGTTTCAAAGTTTTGAATTTTAGTTATAGTAGGTAGCTTCACAAATTATATAGCCATGTATGTGGTCATCACTTTATGTTGTTGACTTAAAAAAAACACTAATAATAATAATTATATACACGTGTATAAAGTTAGTAGAACAGTGAAAAAAACAAATGCGCTGTAAACGAACCTTATTGATGATACTCGAATTAAATACCGCACAAGTAATTCACAAAATATGTGTTTGTATACCTATATTTCACTTTCTTTTAACAAATAAATAATCAATTGTTTGTGTTTCTGTTTTTTGAATTTGTATATTTTCTCAATACAACAAGCACCTGTTTTTTTCATTCAGGTTATCAACTAGTCTTTCGAACCGCCTAACGCAACGAAATTTGTTTTGCTCGCAACAACCTTCAGTTTGTGACTGAACACTTTATCAGCTGTTGTGTTATTATCGAACAGTCTCTATTTCTCATATCAAAAACTGCCCCTGTACGAATGTATTAGAAGAAGAGAGATCATTTTTAGTTTTATTCAATTCAGAGTTGTCACCAGTTCACTTAAATGGTAGATCTTCATTCATATTAAAACTACCTGCTGATTACAACATAATGGAGCTGATTTCTTTGTTTAGCTTTTATGGTTTCATAAGAAATAAAACTTTATTATGTAGGTAGATATAGAAAAAATGGGAAATTCACCCACACAAAGCTATTTTCATTAATTTTTTATCTACAATAAATAATTATTTGAATTTGACTACAATTTTATTTTAGTAGTAGTTATTAACTTCTCTAAATTTTAAAATATGTCCGATTTTTGACCCCCTGCATAATATTTATTTCTACCATATTTTATTGTTTTTGAATGACAACTCTGGCATTTTTAATTGTTTTTATTCTCCTCATACTAACTGTTCTCAATTTCATTATTTGATAAGTCAAAGTGATGAGCCTACTAGGATTAAATCGGGGAGAGTGGGGTGGGGGGCTCATATCTGCTCATGATGAAATACTTTGTATGTATGTATGCAGAATAGTAAACACAAATAAACTAAATTGAATGAGTGCTGATATTGTTGTAATTTCAACGAAATTGTTTTACAATTGACTTCTGAATTTCAAATATTGTATACTGCTGGTTAATGATAGCAAAGCTTGGAATAACTTAATTGATAAGGGCGAGAGTAATGAAAAGAGATGAATGGGACACGCGACAATTATCCGCACAATACTCGTTATCCACTGGGAACAAAATTTTAGAGCTTTCAAATACAAAATACACATCTATTTTTAGCTAATTGCGCATATTTGGTATTATTCAAATTTCTTATAAATTTCAATACGACTTTATTTGAGAAAAATTTAAATAATTCTTAACCTTTTCGAATTAATCAATTCGATGGTCAGCAGCATACGAAAATTTCGGATAAATAGTCAGAGTGATATCCGTTACATCTCTTTTATCAATTTCTTTTCCCAATTGTTATCAAATATTGTACTTACATACATAAGTCAGTATACCTATATTTGATAGGCATCTAAAGACTGTATTTTTGAGATAAGATAATGTAGTCTATATTTGAAAGTATAAATAAAAATGTCAATATAAAAATATCAATACAAAAAGCTAAACATGTTTTTGTTTGCAACATAGTGAAGAACCAAACACTCAGTGAATTAAATTTTTCAATCAATTAAGAAAATACTATAAATAATCAACATTTATTAACTTTCATTTGTATCACTTTATTTTATAACATTTCTAAAATGGGTCCAAAAAAAAAGACTCCCAACTATGAGTAAAACAAAAAGGTATATGCTTGATTTTTGATTTATTTTATTAATAATTTTATAAACATATTTATAGACTTATTTAAAGACTTCTTTCTGCACATTCATATACACGTACACTTTAATTTACAATATTATCTTTAACTAATCATATCTAATCTTGATAAAGTACAAAAGTATAATCAACATAACAGAAACATAGGGTTCTAAATATAATTACAAAATATGTATTGAAGTATATTAACTAATTTTTCTGTAGATAGCTATTCCAGCCAATGATAAAATAAAAACTAATATGCCTAAAACTAAACTTATCTCAACTCACTATTTTTCAAAAATGATACTATGAAAAATTGTCTACACATCTTCATCCCTAGTTAGGTAGTTACTATAAACAAAAATCTGGATTTAAATGTGTTTATTTGAAACCAAATAGAGAAGAATTGATAATTAAAATAAAAATTTAAATGAAAACAACAACAACAAAACTATTAAAATAACCAGTTAATCTACTTTTTCAAATGGGTACGACTCAAGAATGTTGGACGGATATTTATGAAAAAGAGGGCAATGATTATTTTGATTACGAATATAAATAATTTGAATAATTATGAGGGAAGCACATTAGTTATTTCAATACCGAAAGCAATAAGAAAAATAAATAATAGTAGATATACATATGTAATTCTGCATGTAAATATGTAAATATGTAGGTATGTATTTTTGACTAGAATTATATAAGCATTATTATTTTTTTTGTTTTTTTTGTAAAAGTGTGTGATGGAAATGATTTACATACATAAATACATATGTATGTAAATATGTATGTTTATTCAAAAATTTTAATAAAGACTTTTTCATTGATTGGTTTTGTTGTTGTTATATAAGGCTTAGATACTTGTAGAAAAGTATAAATACTTCCAAAATTTTATTGTAATTTTTTTTGTTTTCTCTCAAAATGTCCCATATAACTATGGGTTTGGTTGTTTTTGTAAAAGCTACATATTGTTATCATTAAACTACATGAATAATTTATTTAAGATTCTCTAGATAGTCTTTCGGAATAGTGATTCTAAACAACCAAAAATGAAGTAAAATTCTAAAACATCACACCTTGTCATTTTATACATTAAGTCAGTTCATTATGAAACTGCTAGTTGTTGAAGGAACTGACCTTATGATCCTAGCATTCTTCACATATCAAGCATCAAGATTTGAATGAATAAAACTTGTAAATTTTAGTTCCCTTTTGTAAAATTGTATAATTTCATTTGGTTAATCAATTTTTTTTTACATACATAAGTAAATTTTTTCTTATTGTGCATAACAAAAAAAACTTTTACCTACATATCTTATTTTCAAAGTAGGAAGAAATTTGATATTAAACTTA
The DNA here is from genome assembly GCA_001014935.1 of Liriomyza trifolii. Taxonomy (NCBI): domain Eukaryota; kingdom Metazoa; phylum Arthropoda; class Insecta; order Diptera; family Agromyzidae; genus Liriomyza; species Liriomyza trifolii. The sequence goes on along the minus strand of JXHJ01009984.1, from coordinate 5,220 downwards.
AGATATAGCTGAATTCGAAAACTAATGGATATACGGACACTGGTGGTCAACACTTGAAGTTAGAATTTCTTAAAAACAGTTTACATATGTAGTAAAATTTTCTGTTTTTGAAATACATATAACATTTTTGATATAAGATTAAAGGAAAATAATACCAGCACAATGTTTTTTTTTACCAGTGTATCTTTTTTTTAAATAATTTTCTTGTCAAACCCACTATATTGTATCTTAAGTAAATGTGTTACAAAATAGACAAAAACACAATTGTATGTAAGTATTCTGTTCAAATTGAACTTAAATACTATTTTTAGGGATTTAAAGTGTTTACGTTATAAGTTTATCATCGCTTATTGTGGGTCTTTTGGTAAAGTTAATCTTACTTTCTTTCTTTCTTTTATTTCTTAATTATAATTTTTGCAAAAATATATTTTTCATATATGCATTTTTTTAATTTATATTATATATAATACTTGTTTAAAATATGTATATTCATTTACTTACATTTAAGTTTTTCCACTTATTATATATTGAATGTGTAGTAAAATAACTGGTGAGCCAAATTGATATTTATTAATAAATAAATTTGTTCTTTTTATCTTTATATTTTTCTTTGTTTTTTTGTTTTTCAAGAAGATTTGAATCAGAACAGTCTACAGATACTATTGCATACTTATAAATTAATGCATAAAACTTGTATGTAGAAAATTGTAGATTTGATGATATGATTTGTTAAGATTTTAATTCATGTATTACTTTTAGTGTTAACTTGTAAGTATGTATGTAAGTATGTTTATCAATACGGGACCGAAAGCGGTTTGATAAAGGAACATAAATAAATTCAAATAGAAACTTAACTTGAAATTAAATGCTACACATTGTTTTAACTAATTTGAAGTAAACTTTTAGGCAACTTATCATCTTGGAGTACTCAAAACATGTGATTAATGTGAATGCAAATTGCTCTCTATCCATTTGTACAATGATGTTTGTGATCTCGCCACCCACTCTACATTGGCGGCCACACTACTCAGAGTCATATTTAATACTTCCATGCCAGGACCACGACCAAATCGATGCACAAGAGATTTTAACTGTTAATTAAAGTAGAGAATTATTTTTTAAAATTTTTTAGATTTTTCTTTTAACTAACCTCATCGTAATCGAATTTTGTGGCTCCATATTGTGTGATGGCAGATATTACTTTGGCAAAACTGACTGTACCACGACCCAGTCGTGCCTCTAATTCAAACCACTTGGCTTGCAAAAATCTACAAGCCATTGCTCCACCAGTAGGTGTGCCTGCAATGGCCTGCAGTACTTGCACCACTTCACCAGTGGGCAAAAGTGTGACATGTGAAAGTAAACGATTTTGTAGCCAGGCGTCTTTGGTGCGTCCCAAGGCACGCAGTAATTGCATCCTTTCCACATAACTTTCAGAATTTCTTTGTAAGGTGACAAAACGCTCCCAGCAATGTTGCCAGTAAATATATTCACCAGAGAGTATAGAACCTGTATAAATAACCTAAAAAATTCAAATATTGTGAGTTTTGAGAAAACACTGAATAAAAGTGTGTTTATTTACCTCTCTTAGGTTCGGTGCTATGGCCGATCCATTGTAGAATAGAAATTGATTTAATAAGTTCTTCGACTTTGAAATACTGTCCACATCCTCCCATAAAACAGAAGCCAATAGTACTTCCGGTCTCATTAGCCTAGATAAAAAATCATTATTTCTATTCACTGATTATATTATCTTGACATTACCTTGTGGCTGAACTTCCATCATCATGCCAACCTACTTTTTCAATAACAGTTGATAATTTCATTTTAATGAATTCAGAAAGCATCAGGAAACACTCTGAGTACTTCAATATACGCCTCCATTTCTCCAAATGTCGTAGCGCCAATGTCATGGGACCCCAGTTGGTTTCACTGGGCAAATACTGTATCATATTCATTGTAATTTCACAGGGTAATAAATTTGCATGACAAAGAGTAAACGCATCTGATAAAAGTCCAATTCGATCCTACAAAAATGAGAATTAAAGTTGTTATACAAATGTCATTTTTAAACACAAAATATAATATTTACAGAGCTTGAAAATTTCTTGGGACTGTTGTTGAGATCCTCTATTAAATTAGCCCAGTTGTCATCGTTATAAAGTACGCGATAATATCCGTTTTGAGCAGCATTCACTTTGATCCATTTGACATTTTCAGGCACATTGAAAGTAACTAAATGAGAAATGTGAATTTAATTGGGAATCAATTTATATAAATGTATTATACTTACCATCTAGACTTTGCATCCATATCGTTTCACTGGAATTACTTAGGTTGGATATATAAGTAACTGGGAAAACCCATTTCATGTGTCCTTGTTTCGGTTTGCCTGTTGTCTTTGGAGCACTTGTTGTTGTTGTACTTGCATTTATGGCACTCGTATTGTAATTGTTTCCATCATAAGTTTCATCGTGTATGGCAAGAAACTCCGCTGGCTTGAAAGNTTGTTTCCATCATAAGTTTCATCGTGTATGGCAAGAAACTCCGCTGGCTTGAAAGGCTTTTGTGCTATGGTAACACTATTGCCCTGCTTAGTGACTGTCAACAGTGGGAATCCAGGTTGGTGTGTCCAAAGTGTCATCATTTCCTACAATATTATCACATTTAAAAATTATTAATTGAACACTAACAAGTCTACTCACCTTAATATTTTTAGCACCATTTGCTTTTTTAGTACAAATACTCCATAAATCTGTGGGCTCGGCAGTTTTGAATCTATTCAGTTTTAAGAATCCACCCAAGCAACTACGAAAACGGTCCNATACTCCATAAATCTGTGGGCTCGGCAGTTTTAAATCGATTCAGTTTTAAGAATCCACCCAAGCAACTGCGAAAACGGTCTTCACCAATAGCAGTATGTAGCATGGAGAATATAGCGGCAGTCTTTTGCAAAATAAAAGGTTTTTCTCAACAAAAGATTTTCAAAATTTAGNGTATGTAGCATGGAGAATATAGCGGCAGTCTTAAAAAAAAAACAACAAGTTTTTCTTAATAATAAATTTTAAAAATCTCAAGGACTCACTTTTTGTATAAAGAATTCTTCGTTATTGCCATCATGGCGAGTGCCATTTATTATGCTATCCCATCCTTGTACAGCATCAATGTCCAGAGCACTTGTGGCCATATCGATTAGATAAATATCATGTAGAGGCCAATTAGATTGCAAAGACGACAAGGTGTATATGCCGAGATACTTGATGAGACCCTCCCATAACCATNAGATAAATATCATGTAGAGGCCAATTAGATTGTAAAGATGATAAGGTGTATATGCCTAGATACTTGATGAGACCCTCCCATAACCAAACATCCTTTAACACCTTTCTTGAAGTGATGCCACCAAAGAACTGACGCACCATGGCCTCTGCAATGCGTAGTGCACTGTTTTGATATTGTTCACTGGTTATAGATGACGGATCAGNTGCAATACGTAGTGCACTGTTTTGATATTGTTCACTGGTTATAGATGATGGATCAGTGAGAAAGGAGGTTTTCAAAGTGACAATTCCGAGGGATGAAATAATGTTACGATCCAAAGATGGTAGAGCCACAAAGTCCACTTTAGTTAAGGGGTAACTGACATCCAACCAAGTTTGTAAATATTCCAATACGTCTCGAGAAGTTTGCAATATAAAACCAGAACGTGGTAAGAGCTCTACTGGTGCATAGAATGTATACGAAGGAGCTCTTTTAACTGAAGAACTGGTAGATTGACTCAAGGCTGTCAAGTTTCTTGCTTTCATATCATCAACTGGGGATAACGTGGTAGTTGTTAGATTTTTCAACATTAAGTTTATATTGAGAGAATGTGTCAAGGCTGTAATATTTCGTACAGGCGGTTTTTTGTCCTTTTGCAAGGTGTAGTTGTTGAGTTGTGTTGTCTTACGTCCTGTGGCACTGCCAGGAGTAGCTGCAGTTGTTGACAAATAGTTGGCAGAAGGTTGCAATGACTCTCTTTGAAAATCACTGACCACCCAAGCCACAGCATCAGCAGGTATTGGAGGAGTTTCAATAAAATCATCACGAAGCTAAAATTAATTGAAAATCATATTAATTTTAANGGAGTTTCAATAAAATCATCACGAAGCTAAAAATAATTGAAAATCATATTAGTTTTACTTAAAGTTTTGTAAAAATTTCTTATTTACCAATCCTGTTCCCATGTAGAAACCCACATCCTCTGTTGTGTGAACTATAGAGTTAGAAAGTCCAATATGAAAACGATCTCTAAAAACAGAGATACGAAAAGGGGCACGTATATGTGGCTCATCGAAACAAGGGAAGGCCTTACGTGCACCATTCGGTCGAAATACAGTTGCTGCCAAATATCTTTAAGAAAATCTATGGTAAAAAAGATTGTCAAGATAAATTATAGAGTTTACCTTTCTAATCCATTTGAACTACGATATTGATCAACATAGAAGCCCTCTGGCTCCGGATTGAGTTTTGAATACCAACGTAGATTGAGTGTGTAATTCGATTTTTTCTTCAGTTTCTCTTTCAGTTCTATATAAAGCTGTTGTCGGGGCGGATATTCCAGCACTTTAATAATTTTGATTGCATAGGGTTTGCTGCCTGTGGTAACAATGGCCTAAGTATAGAATGGAACGGAAGTATATGTACTTATGTTAATCAGATTGACCTTCGTACAACATTAGCCTACCTTTTCCGTGACATTAAGGTCCTGTATGTGTAACACTATAAAATTGGTTTCCTTCTCAATATACAAATCGATGGTTACTTGACCTTGAGAGCAACAATGAAACAAATTATGAGAATTATACATGAGATTGAAGATAAAGTGCTGCCATAACAATAAATACCTTTGACATCCAATGTTGTTGTATTCGGATGTATGGTGACCATATAACGTTGTGGGCGTGCATTTGTGGGCAATGTAAGCTCCAACCAAGGAAAGGGTTCACCATTTGTAGCGATGGGATTAAAGGGTGTTGTTTCATTCTCTTCATCCGATTCAAATCCATGTGATAGTTTGCGAGCACAGGCACAGTCTAAAATTTAAGCAATAATTAATTAATCTATTGAATCCTTTTTGTTCACTAAAACAACTAATTAATGAAATTCCTGTATGTAAACTACATGTATTTCTACAAAAAATACTATTTTTTTAATACATTTTCTAACTAAATTTTAATG
>JXHJ01009835.1:0-25565 GCA_001014935.1 Liriomyza trifolii | reverse complement strand
ATAAATATAATTTTTTAAAGTAATTGAATGTTTTTTAAGCACACATTGTATAATATTTTAGAAAACTAGTTTGATATCATTCAACATCTGTTTTAAATAAGCAGAGTTTATTGTGTTAATACCTTAATTTTCAACATTTGACATATAATTTTGGCCCACTTTGCGGTACGAAAATTCTTAGGAATAGATAGTGTCTCCCAAATTCCAAGTGTTTTTATATACTAAACTGAACATCTGTGCATACTTAGCTGAATTAAAACAAAGTAAACAAACTTTTCGTGCATAAGTAATAAGACATTAATAATAGCAACGACATCGGCAATTATAACGAAAAAATAAAAGGGCTGTGTTGCAGAAAGCAACGCAGCATTCTTTACCTAAACTCTTGTGTCAAAAAAGTTGTGTTAAAGTGGCAGGCATTAGCGACTTGGCATTGGCTTTAGTTGAGAGTGGCGGCATAATAATGAATCACCTAAGATGGATGGGTCATGCGACAACAATATTCGAAATGCAGCGCAACATGCGAAATGACATGCAGAGCTGTGAAATAACGCTGGTAGCAAGAGGTCATGCAGTGCGCGCTCATCGTTTTGTTTTATGCTCATGTAGTGATTTATTGCGCGGGCTGCTTGAAAATGTGCCTGTGGGACAAGAAGCAACCATTATAGTGCCAGATATAAGAGGCCCTCTTCTTGAGAGTGTAGTTTCATTTGTTTATATGGGAGAGACCAGCCTAACATCAGCAAATTTGACCGAATTCCTAGAAGCTATCAATTTGCTAGGCATCAAAAGTGCCATCAGTTTTGAGTGTAGTACCAGTGCTTTTTCAACACAAACACATCAAAATGTGAATCATTCGGTGAATACAATTAAAACCATCGGTGACATACAAATAGTGCACGAAGAATTAATACCTCAAGATAAAATAGAGGTAAGTGATATTCCACTTTTCGCCCCATGTATCACTTCTTATAGGAGGTTTAAGGCATTATACCTAATGTGTTTCGAGAAAAATTTTCACGTAGCCGTTTTTTGCAAATTTTCTATGCGTTTTATTGCAAACATTTGCAGCTTTTGAAAGCCCTTATAAATTATAGAAACAATATAAATAACCATATAGGGTGAGTGTACGTAAAGACGGCCAGCCCGTAATGTTGGCCACTTAGAATCAAAATGTTCAAAACAAGAAATCTATTGGGCTAAAACAGACAACAAAAAATTGGTATTTTTCAAAATTTTCTCTTTTTTTTTCATGAAAAANCGTGTAAAATTGCACAACTTTTGCTTTTTAACAAATGCTTCAAAAATGCAGTTTAAAAGAAGAGTTTGACTCAAGCGTCTGAGAACTGCATTTCGTTGCGCAAAAATTAGTGAGCAAGTCTTTCGAAAATAGGGATTTTAGTGATTAAATCATGTGAAATAATGATGGAACCAAGTTTTGAATTGTTTAATAGGATATAAGGAGTAGATTTGAATGAGTTTTAAATTTTTAATTTTAATAATATTAATTAAAAAAGGGTGGCCATATTTAGGATATAGATTTTTTCAAGTGTGCCTAAATATGGCCGGGGTGGCCAACTTTAGGAAAAATTGAAAATTTCTATTTTAAGCTCAAATTTAAAATGCAGAAAGATATTAAATTAATAAATATAACACTTTTTGAAAAAATTAAACATTTTCACTCTATCCTAATTTTGGCCACCTTTTTAGTGCTCAAATACGGTGCTGGCTATGTACGTTTGCTGGTCGATTGAGCATGTTTCGAACTCCNCCCCTGGCCATGTGTCAATTAATATATTTTTTTAAAACCCCANGCTGGCTATGTACGTTTGCTGGTCGATTGAGCATGTTTCGAACTCCTGGCCATGTTTCAATTAATATATTTTTTAAAACCCTCTGACATGTTTTATGTAGTTTTATACAATATCATAAAATTCATGTTTTAACAAATTTCATTACGTATTTTGATTCCACTTAAAAAAATAATTTTTATAATTATGTAGCTTTCTTTTGAATTTTTTGAGTGATGGTTTTTTTAAAATAAATTCTAAACTTGTTTTACTATANTGGTTTTTTAAATAGATTCTAAACTTGTTTTGTTATCAATTTCATATATATCATTGATTTTGTTCTTGTAAATCTGAATGAAAACTGGTGGATTTAGGAACATTTGTGGCCATCTTAAGGCACAAGGTGGCCACAATTAAGCAAAAATTCCTTTTTTTACTCAAAATCAAATTTTGAAATATTTATCGATCATTAAGCAATAGACGGTTTAGTTTTTCCAATAGAGAACTTAATCACGAATCAAATAAAAGAATCTGTGAATCAATATCTAATTTATTCAATTTTATACCCATCATTTAGTACGACAAAGCTGTTAAGTGGCCAACATTACTGGCAATCACCCTAACACTTTTTTTCAAATTTCTTTCATTTTTTTAATTTCTTAGTGGGAAAAAATGTAGTGCTTGAAATACCTACCTAAGTTTTGATACTTTTATGCATTTTGTGCAATTATATTTTTTCACACGTGTTGACATTTAACGTACACTATGTACATACATTGTTCAACTACTCATTTTTGAAAAATTCTACCTATAAGTTTTTTAATTTTCGTATAATTTAAAGCAAAATCACCTATTTTTCATATTTTCTACCATTCAACTTATGGTCGAATTTAAAATTTATACTTTTATAGAATCATCATCTTATAAACCAAGCAGAAACAGATAACGATAGACCACTAGAATTCTTAGATGTGTATGGTGAAGAGCCTGTCGAGCACAAAATTGCATATTCGATAGAAGATTTAGCGGCGCGCACTAACAGCAATGAATTTATTATCACTGAGAACTCAGGGACTTATACGTTGACATCCAATCCTAAACTAGAGCATGTATCGTGCTCAGGATCAGAGAAAACAGATGATGTAGAGGAGATGGTCACTGAGGATTCTATAGATAATGATGTGTGCCCTGAAGCTGATATTATTGAAGATTCAAGTAATGGAGACGATCCTCTACTAGAAATTTCTGCTGCAAATACAAATACAAACAACCTCATAGTTTCCGCTGCTACTGCTGCTTTAAGTGTACCTAGTAATAGAATAATTCATATCAAATCATCCAACCTAAAAGCTGTTAAACTGAAATCACGTACTTCATTACAACATCAAATGCATACAAATGATAATACAGAGCATTTATTAGACGACGTTGTGGATTATGAGGCTAAACATCACCTGCAATTCTCGCTTGACGGTAAAGATGATCATATCGATAGCTTGAATGATCCTATATCTCTCACAGAAGAGAAACCCTCGAGTTCACATGAGCTTAATATTGAATTAGCTGTTGAAGCTGTCATAGCTGAAGGCATGAGTCTACAAAAGGCAGCGCAAAAGTATAATATATCAAAGACAGTGTTGTGGAGAAGAGTACGTAAAAATCCAAATTATATGAAGAACTCACGAGAGAATCCTATACTAAAGGTGGTGTTTGAACGTTTAAAAGATGGTGATTCATTGAAGAATATAAGCCGCGATTTAGATATACCTATGTCTACATTGCATCGTCATAAAGTGCGTTTGGCACAAGAGGGTCGACTTCCAAAGTATGTAACATTTAAAAAGCGCGGTTCGATGACAAAAGATGAACTCAAAGAGAAACTATCGAAAGCGGTACATGCTTGTTTACATGATGGGATGTCACAAAATAAATCGGCAAATTTGTTTGATATTCCAAAAAGCACTTTATGGCGACATCTACAAAAACGCGGTTCCGATGGTAATACTAAAATAAGCAAAAAAAATTCAACAATGGACAGCAAAGAAGATGAGGAAGAAGCTATTTTATCGTAACTTATTTGTACATACATACATAGGTACAAAAGTAGTAGTTTTGTTATTAATATTTTTAAATTTATATTTGAGTTGGTATGAAGAACAAGACCAAAAACATTTACGTATAACTGTAAAATTTTGCAAACAAAAACGTACTTTAGTAAATGTAATTGTTTGTTATTTTTCCAATTTACATGTTTTTTTTTATTATTTCTCATATGTAGGGCAACCCAAAATATACATTTATAAATATTTTGGTCATAGTAGTCTATGTAATTTTAATATATAAATAGATTTATGAATGAAATTTGAATTGTTAGTCGTAATTTCATTGATAAATAATGTAATATTTTAAAATCATCAAAATTACTTAGACACAAAAAATTTATAAATGCATTTTTTGGTTTGCCTTACTCATCTGTTACTTATTTTCTTTAGTGAAATTTACCTTGTTCTCGTAAACATTTATATACTGCATAAATAATTTATAAAAACTTAAATTTACTTTTGATTTTTTGTGTGTAAAATTTTAAAGTTTTTCGTAAATTTGTTTACTACCGAACAAATCAAGTAACTTTAGAAATTTAAAAGGAAAGAAAAATTTGTAAAAATAAAAAATTAAATTTTACTTTTTTGAAATTTGTTTTTAAAAATTAGCGCATTTTTACGAAAAACTAAAACGTTATCAAATTCGTGTTACCAGAGTTGATTTCTTTTTCCTGATTTATTTATGTATGTATATTTGAGTAAAGCGAACACTCATCAATTATATTAAGATAGTTAGATTTAAAGGGAACTATACATAACTACTGTAATTTTTAGAAACACTGATATTTATATTAAAATTTTATATGCGTTAGTGCATATTTTAACTATTTTTTTTAAGTTAATTTTAGGGTATATGTAAGTTTTAACAAATAAATACTAGGTTAAATTAATTTTTTTTTAAATTATACAACCCTGCTTACCTTATGATTGTAAATATTAATTGGTATAATAAAATATGAAAGACTACTTAATAACATTTTATTCACAATTTTTTAATGTTGAAAAATATAAGTCACACAAGAGAATTACAGAAAGAGAGAGAGAGATAAAAAGAAAGAGTTTCTGTTTCATAATAGATAAACTTTCAACTATATTTATTCAAAAAAAGAAATACAAAACATAATATTTTTTAGAGCATTTGATTTTTGTTAATGTATCGGTTAGAAAAAAAAAATAATAAAAAAGTAAATTAGAAATGCAAATAGACACTGGAATGAATCTTAAGTCATTGTTCCGAATACTGGATTGTGACGGCAAATACTGGGTCCATATTCTTCATATGCAGCTTTTGTATGACAAACTTGATAGAACTCCGGCTAAATTAAATAATTTTAGATAAGAAAAAAAACATGACATAATTTCATTAAATTNTAGATAAGAAAAAAAACATGACATAATTTCATTAAATTTACCGTAGAAGCAAGCATACTGCCGCCAAACCAAACAGCATATCTTTGCATATGATGAGTAATTACTTGAACATCAATTGGTTTTGGCTATAAAAAGGGTTATTGAAATATTATGAAATATAAGGAAAAATAAAAAAATTAACCTTAATGCGTCCTTCAGATAAATTCTCACTAATTCTTAAACGATTATCGACTGAGCGTTTAATATCTCGTTGTAAACGACGGCCGAAGTCCTTAAACATAGTCGATCCACCGCTTAAAACAATGTTATTGTAAAGTGGACGCCTGACATCAATTGGGCAATTTTGTATAACGTTATCAACAATTTCTGATAACGGAATGGTGAAATCTGGATTAGAGAACTCAGGATGGAAAAATATTTCCGGACCTAATAGAAAGAAAATTTATGAATTGCGCTGACTTTTTGTTTAAATTTTGAATTTGAATTTTACCCAGAAATCGTTCATAGCCCACATCCACACTAAAAGGTTGTTTAGTGACTGCATTGGTACCAGTATAATTACGTATCCATTTACTTGGCTCAAGATCATATTTTGCAAATTCTTTGGCTATGTCGGGACAAATGTAGCAGTGTTTCTCTTTAATTGCTTTTGCGGTCTCTAAACTTTGCTCTGGCGGTATGCCAGCTTCACGTTCTCGTAACAAACTCTGTATAAAAGAAGTTATATTGCGCCCAGCTATGGGTATATGTTTGATGCAGGAACCAATGACATAACCCTCTGCCTATAAAATTTTTTTAAAAATTTTATTTTAAAATAGTGTAAATAAAAAGTATGAAAAACTTACCACAGGTATGACATGAGTAACTCCATCGCCACTGTCAACAACAATGCCTGTAAGAGTGCGCTCTTCAACGGATCTTGATGTCCAGCTAGCAGCCAAGGCCAGCACAGCCTTTAATTATAAAATATAAATATATAAAAAAAAAAAAACTAAATTATGGTAATTTCCCACTTTAATTTTTGCGAAGAATTTAGTTTTGTTTTGTTTATACGTCATTGCATCAAAAAAATACCGGAGTAGCGTGGTAAAATTTAGTTTGAAGAGTAATATATGATATTTATCTGAATTAAATTTCAAGTAAAAAGTTTTTAGATAAAAAGGCAACAATTTTTTAGTTTTTGATAACTTGAAGGGATAAATTGTATGGGAAAATCTATGTACATATACATTATTAAGGATTTAAAACTTTTATAATAAATAGTTTAATCTTCGGTCATAATTCTTTTCTATGTATTTCTACAAAAGTTAACTGAATCTTGCCCGAAGTTTATATTTTTGTCCGTGTTTTTAGAGAAATGTATTTTTTTAAATGAACATACTTGAACAGCAATATAAAGTCCGGGGACATTAAATGTTTCAAACATAATTTCAGCAGTGTATTCCCGATTTTCCGGAGTATTTAGTGGTGGTTCAGTCAACAAAAAGTGATGATCTTCTGGTTCGGCACGTAAATATTTGAAAATGCATTGTTCAAGAAATCTTTCCATTAAATCCCAATCCTCTACAAGGCCATGTCGCACGGGATACTATTGAATCCAAATACAAAAAACATATGTATGTATATATTTTTTCTGCCTATATGACTGCATGTATGACTGTCTCATATGCGAGCATACATACACACATGTTTATGACTAATAAATTTTTTTTTATTATAACAAAGACATAACTAGGTACCTTAACAGAGTATCCAGTTGCATCGAAAGCTTCATCGCCAATGAAGAAATCTAAATCCTCCACACCTTTGGTTATTCTACGTGTATTGGTATCGCCTACTCTTGCCGATTCTTTAATTGCAATCGCCGATGGTATGATAAATTGAGGCTCTCTATTGCCTGCAAAGCCTAGTTTGGTATAACTGCATATAAAAATAGAAACTTTAATATTGATAATTCATAGTTATTTTTGCATTTATTGTTATTACCCTGTACCAACATCAATTACACATGCTGGTAATCTTGCTGCCATTTTTTATAACCTTTTTTTATTAAAGACCGCTTTTCACTAATAAATTAAAATTGAAATAAATTTTTGATAACACTTTTCGACAAACTTATTTTATCTCTCTCACCACACCTCTCCTAACAACGAATGTGTCATATGAAGCGATGGCATTTTAGCACAATATCGATAAATGATTATTTTCATTTTATTTGACAGCAGGGATGCAAAATCACAATAATCATATTCACACTAAGCAGTCAATTATCGTGTTTTTTTTTTAAATTTGAAATAAAAAACAAAAGCCAAAACAAACTGGGGGATGAAGATCTCGGTTATACGCTACTGATTGAAAATCGGATAATAACTATAACAAGGAATGTTATTTTATTCTTTAAATTCTATTTTGTAGGAATGTATCCGAATTTGTCCGGATAACTGGATAATAACTACAGATAACTAGACTAAAAACTAAATGAATGTTTAATAAATTCTAAATACCTGTCTGGTAGTGATCTTGTCGAATAACCGAATAGTAACTATTCTAGCGGAATTTAATTTTATAACTGAAACGAAATTTAATTTTTATTTAATCCTATTTTGTTTTCATACACTGACCAAATTTTTTTTTGTAATGAACATTAAGAATGCAAAAGCAGACTTCTAATTGCGCTAAAATTTTAATGTAGAAAAAGGCTGTTTATTGAATCAAGACTTTTTTGATATCCGGTGAATGCTAAAAAGTTTGTTTTTGTCACAAAATATTATATTTAATATTTATTTTCAAATGGGTTCAAATAGTTATTGGAATATCTAAATCTGGAAACATCGGATAATGGATTCCCTTTCTAAAAATTCCTGATGATACAAAAAAGCTCGCCAAAAAAAAACAATCTTTCATTTGTTCTTAATTTTTTAATATTTGTAATTTATTAAATATAAAATTTTACCACTTTTTCAAGAGCAATACAGAAAAAGGAGCTAGGAATAGTTTTTTTTTATAAGGATCTAAATATTTTTTTTATGTTCCTGAATTTTTTTTAACTGTATTTCAACATCATGTATATATTTTTCTGGTAGGCTGGCATTGCGCATAGCTTGAAGCTTGGCATTAATAACTGCTTGAATATTTGCATCACGTTGACGCTCTCTTTCTCTCCAGGCGGCCGCTTGATCCATTTCTAATTCCTTTAAGCGCATGCGCTCTGTTTCCCTATCCCCCATTTGACGTATGATTTCGGCACGATAACATCTTCTACGTTTCTCACGTTCCATATCCTCTTTACGCTGTTTTTCTTGACCTTGTTTCAAATTTTGTATCAACACATTGAAGTCATGCTCATCCCGCGCAATTTGTAAGGCCTGACGATATTTGGTCTCTTGTATTTGTAATTCGCGTGCCTCTGCCAACTCTCTTTCTATTTGTTTTTTACGCAAAACAAGCTCCTTTTCCTTTCGCCGATATTCACGCTCAATACGCTCTTGTTCACGCAAATACCCCATCTCTTCGCGTTGTGTTTTAGATTCTAGTATCTTTTGAGCCACCACAAAGATACGCTGCTGTCTACGCTCCTGCGCCTCCTTGGACACCTTACGCTCAGCAGAAAGCGCACGCTCTCGCTCATGCTTTTGTTTCAAATAGGCTGCAATTCTCATATCAGCTTCTCGCTCCTGTTCACATAACATTTTCTTAAATAAGTTCGATAACTGTAAGACATTTTCCAGCTCTTCACGAAACTTTTTACGTCTCTCCTTGTCAAGCTGTATTTGACGATCTTCATCTCGTTTCATGGCCTCATTTGCCTTACGAAGTAATTGAGCTTCTTGGCCAATGCGCTCAGCCTGTAAAAATCGCAAAGATTCGCGCTGTGATAACTGTTCACGTATATCATTAGCATATTTCGCTTTAATTTCACGATGCTTCTCTTCACGATAATCTTCAGCATTCATTTGCCTTAAGGCAGCTTCTCTAACGATCTTCTCCAGACGTTCCTCCTCTTTATGTAATTCGCGTTGCATTTCAGTTTTCTCCTGTATTTGTGCATCACGCACAGCATGACATTTGGCATTAAGTATGATTTGATTGACGCGTTTCACCTCCTCTTCCTGTTCATGTTTTGCAACGAAAGCCCGTTCTAGAACTTTTAATTTTTCCTGTGCTCCAAAAAGGTCTTCATTTTTTACAGCCTTTTCTTGTGCACGACGTCTGGCGTCGTCCATTTGTTTAAAATGCTTTTTCGTGCGTTCATAATCATCATTCATTTGTTTGGCTTCCTTTTCTTCTTTGGCGAGACCTTCAATACGATCATCTATGGTGACTACTTTGGCAGCATCATGTAGCCTTTCTAGGTCTTTTTTTGAAACAACGGGCTCTACGCGAGCTAATAGACGGTTCTTCAACATTTCTTCTTTTTTACGTAAACGAATGATCAAATTTCCAGTTACTGCTGATGTGGCTTCATTAGCCGGCAAAGTTTCTAATTGATTTTCTATCTGTTGCAACTCCTCACGCTCATCATATTGTCCTTTAATATCTCGAATATCTATTTTATGAGCACGATATACATCTTTACAATCATTTTGAACTTTTTGTATGAACTCGATATGTTTTGGATTATTATCTACGGCAGCGCATGTATGAGATAATCGTTGGTTTTCTCTTTTGGGGGGACATGTTCTTTGGGATTTAGACGCAGATGTCTTTGCGGTTTTTTTGGAATCGTATTCAAACTGCTCGGGATAGAGTAGATGATATAGTTCCTTTCCTGTCACACAAGGCATTTCAATAAGTTTTGCGAAATTCCAAAGAAAAATACGTTTATAAAATATAGTTAGTTCTTGTAAAAATTAGAGAATAGACTTGCAGTTCTGTGTGAATTCAAATATATGTACCTATTTAAAAATGTCAAAGAATAAAAGTTATTTATACCTACATATGTTTATGAACTGTTAATTCGATGAAAGAAAATCTGTAGTGAACTATTGTTTTTTTTTTTCAAATTAAACAAAAGTTTAATTGCTACGTTACAGTTGTTAAGGTTCAAAAGGCACAAACTTCTAAAAAAAAATTCTGCTGTCAACAGCGAAATAGAGTAGCTATGTACTTTCCAAATCGCGGTTTTTCCGTTAATAGGTATGTATGTACATATATTTTAAATCTTTGGATTTTGCAAAACAAGAATGGCATACTAGTCATCTCAATTGAATACATTATTCATTGACACCCCTATTGAAATTACTTAAGCATAATGAGTCAAATATTGAGCAAAGAGGCAGGGTTTTTGTAAATTTTCAATAATATTTGGATCAATATTCATTTTTTTAAATCAAAATCAAAGCCTGATTAGCCATTCATTTCAGTTCTCTTCATTTCTCTTCATCTAACAGCTGTTACGATCAGGTTTATGGCTTTTCTAACAAACGATTAGCCATTCTTTTCATTTCAGTTCTTTTCAACATCGTTCAGCTGCTATCTGTTGATTTTTGATTTTGGCTGACGAGAACGAAGAGAACGGCGACAGCTGATCATATATCAACTGAAAAACTGCACAATAGTCATTTTAATCTTATTAAAATCAAAAATAAGTTCATTTTTTAACAAATAAAATCGTTGATATACATACATTATAGAAAATGTTCAACGATAATTAGTCGCTATCATTGTATGAGTTTCAAAGAGAATGGCTCATCGCACAAATAATCCAAAGAGTACTGAACGGAAAGAATATGAAAGGAAAAGAACTGAACGGAAAGCATAATCAGCCCTTTATCAAGCAACTTTTTGTTAAAAAGTTTAAAATACTGAAGACTTTTGTGTATGCAGCGCTTTTTTTAAAAATTAAACAATAGATGGCATTGCAAACACTTTAATTTTTATTTTTAACACAGTTGAAATAATTATTTTACACAGAAATCATAATCTAGTATATTATCAAAAATTTCATATCATTGATGTAGATGCTCGTATTTTCAATCCTACTATTCATGAAAATCCGCTTATGTAGACATATTATTAAAAAAGAAACTTGACTTAACTTGACTTGACTTCAAGTCAACTCATATCAAAGAGTATATGTATACTCCTCCTCATAAAATCCTGATTAGCCATTCAGTTCAGTTCTTTTCCTTCCATATTCTTTTCTTTCAGTTCTCTTTGCCTTATTTGTGCGATTAGCCATTCTCTTTGATTCTCATACAATGATGGCGACTAATTATTGTTGAACATTTTCTATAATGAATTTCAATGATTTCATTTGTAAAAAAATGAACTTATTTTTTATTTTTATAAGATTAAAATTACTTATGTGCAGTTTTTCAGTTAAAACATGATCAGCTGTCGCCGTTCTCTTCCTTCTCTTCAGCCAAAATCAAAAATCAATAGAAAGCAGCTGAAGGAAGTTGAAAAGAACTGAAATGAAAAGAATGGCTAATCGTTTGTTAGTAAAGCCGTAAACCTGATTGTATCAGCTGTTAGATGAAGAGAAATGAAAAGAACTGAACTGAATGGCTAATCAGGCTTTTACGATGGAACACACTTAATTCAGAACAAAACAGCTGTTTTTGAGTTTTTTCGACTTTATGACGTGTCGACGTTTTTGACGTATGATATCAAATAAAACTTTGACTAACACCTGTTAAACTGACAAGTCAAATTTTCAAATATTTTCTTTTTTATATTTCTCAATTTATATATGAAAACTAAGAAGTAACTGTCAAACTTAATCCTCAATAAGATAGTAGTTAATCTTAATCGGACAGATTTATAAGCTATTGTGGCCCTAAACCAGTGTTGTCATTCAATAACGAAATAAATTTAAAAAAAGTAGAAGTGCATTTCATAAATACATTAAAAATATAATTTATGATGACAATTATTCATTAAACTAAAAACAAAAATTTAAAAAAGTTTTAAAAAAAATGTAAAAAAAATGGTTTGTCGATATGTCAACCCTATTTTTGTGGTTGTTTTTGCGGTCTGTTCCTAGCTTAACCGAAATGTTGGAACCAGCAAAATAAACAAAGAGAAAATACGGCGCAGTTATTTGTGTAAAAACAGAAACGATACGATACAGCGCCACACCAGCTCAACAAATCAACTTTAACTTTGTTCGTTATTTTGTATATAAAAGAAAATAAAAAAGTTTTAATAAGTGAATCAACTTCATATTGTAAAATAGTTGAATAGTTATAGGGGAATTAAAGGAGAAAATAAAATTGTGCAGGAAGTTCGTTGTAGGCATAAAAGTTAAAAATGACTTCAACTCCACCAAAACTGGGTGAAGATTTGCTAGGGGGTAAGTAAAATGAATACGTATAAATATCAAATTGATGTGAAGAAACTTGTGAAATATGTTTTGTTTATGCATCAGTGCATTCCTACATACGTGTACAAAGAATGCCTACATACACAATCAAAAGAGTGGGATTTTTGTTCTATGAAAATAAAGTGGCTTTATTGTTGATACCTATCCATACTACCTATTTTAAAAAAAAGTTAAATTATTAACAATGCTCATTTTCGCATAAAGCCGTAGGCACACTACAAAAGAAATAGACTAGTACTACCAGTTTCTTGTAATTTCTGTGTTTTAAAAACCTGTGAGCTGTTCAAAATTTGCTATCTATTAGTTCAAATTCTTTGCAAAAATTTGATTTTTTTAAGAATATAAACACAACAAGTGCTCAATAACAACAAACTTCATGAGGCAACTCTGTTGCAATGATTTTTGTAAATTGTTACTGCCCACCCTAACATTATAGTAGGTATTTTTGCTTTTTCTATGCCTTTGTTTTGAAAACGAACGCACGTTTTATCACGTACTCACTTTCGTGTAAACAGATTCAAATGAGATTTGCAAATTATGTTATACAGACAATCCAATTGGAATTTAAATTTCCCACTGTTTGCTCTTTATTTTATTTATGTTTATTTTCTTCTTTTATTAAATAAAATACTGATAATAATAATAAAAAAAACAGCAGTAACATATAGTGAATTTATTAATAATTTCAACGTTGATTTTGTTTGTTTTGTTTTTGTTCAATGTCATTGTCTTCAAACAAAGGACCCGAAACCCATTGCCTTTGTTTATGTCAGGAATGGCATTCTACACAAAACAAATAAATAATTTTAAGAGGCCGACCATAGGTTCGGCTTCGGTTTACCGTTCATTCACCGTATGTCCAATTCCCCTTTTTTTTAAAAATTTATATTGGAAGTTTTATAGAAAATTTACTTAATAGCAAACTTTTGATATAGNACCATAGGTTCGGCTTCGGTTTACCGTTCATTCACCGTATGTCCAATTCCCCTTTTTTTTAAAAATTTATATTGGAAGTTTTATAGAAAATTTACTTAATAGCAAACTTTTGATATAGATATCTGGATAAATTTTGAATGAATTAATATTTTTAAAATATTATATGACAATNGTTTTATAGAAAATTTACTTAATAGCAAACTTTTGATATAGATATCTGGATAAATTTTGAATGAATTAATATATTTAAAATATTATATGACATTATATTCCTTATAGGTACATACTGCTAAAGTATTCTGATAATTTTATTTGTTTTTTATTATTTTGCAAATTTATTGGCCTACCTATAACTTTAAAAAACCTGAATTTAAAAAACGACAATTCTCAGACTTAATTTGAGAAAAGATAAACCTATCAAATTAGCAAAATAAAGCAAAATCTTTACAACTTATGGTAACAAAAATTCAAAACAGTATATTTACCACAATAAAATCAATGTTCGAACAAATTTTGTCTCTTCTGCCGTAGAATAAAAGATATGTCAATCTTGAAAACCCTGATATCCAAAAAATAATGTGTCCTATCAAATTATCACAAAAACATTGTAATTTTTGTAATGAAAACTTCAATAGGTTATAATTTAAAACAAAAGACAACGTAAATCCCACCCTAGAGCCAAAGTTTAAGTGGAATTATATACATAAAATATAAATATCTTAAAAAAAAGAAAAAAAATTGTGTTATTATTATTTTTTGCTTTGATTTATTTTTATTGCAGAGTCTTGGATCGAATTAAGTAGCGCCGCAGCTTTGGCTGGAATTAAAAGTCCAGAACGCATAACACCATTACCATTTTCAAGCGGTGAGGAGTATTTACGTTTGCTCCGTGAAGCGCAACGAGAATCAAATCAATCAAGTCGTGTAGTATCACTAGCAAGCTCCAGACGAGACACTCCACGAGATAGGTGGGTTACAAATTATCATACGTTTTCCAACTTATATTGCAATTTTATATTAATTGAATATAGCCCAAAATCTCCACCAAATAGTCCCAACACAGAACTTTGTCCAGATGAAGAGCTCAAAAATGTGTACATTAATTATTGGAATAAGGTAAGTAGATAGATACAAAAATGAATCTGAGAAATTTCTGCTAACAATTTCAATTAGGATAAAGATGATGTCAAAAAAGACAAATCGGATTGGTTAGAAGAATGGAGCAGTCGCCCAGATCAACAACCACCTAAGTAACTATCAATTGATGATTTCTTTTAATATGTTGTTTAATTCAATGAATGATTATTTATTAGGGATTGGAAGTTTGAACACCCTCAAAAGAAACGCTGTCGGAGTGGCTATTCCATACGGTTAGCACGCGTTGGAAAAAATTCACTCTTTTCGAGAGACATTCTATATTCCCTCATAATATCCAATGTACTGTCCTTATTGCTGGGCGCAGGTCTTGGGTAATTATTTTAATTGAATAATGCTATCTAACCGCAAATTGAATTTCTTATTTTTTTTCCAGTTTATGGTTGAGCAAACGTGGTATAGTTTTAACACGTGTTATTATTGACTGAATAGTGGCACCAATATGGAATGAGTTTCTAAAACGTAGAACTAAAACAACATCACATGGACCTGCATCTGTGTCCATATATCTTTTTTTATTCTATTACATAGATATAATACTTATACATAAAATATGCATTCAATATTTTTATATATAAATATATTCATTTATATGTTTATCCATTAAAAACAAAAAACGAGAAAAAAAACACGAAGAGTATAAAGCTACTTTATATGCATACATACTTCAAAGGGCACATTTTCATCAAAAATTTAAATAATTTGTAAAGTATTCATCACAGTCATCCAACACGGTTAAGGAGTCTGGACTAATTGTAAAAATATACATACATACATACATATATATTAAATTTTGTTTTTTTATACAATGACATATATTAAACGGAATAAAGTATATGAAATTCTAATAATGATTTTACTTAAGAATTTTATTTTTAATGGACATGAAACATACTAATTACCTTAAGTCATTTCAAATCATAAAATTACATGTAATATAATTACACGTGAATGTGAAATTAAAAAAAATCAAATTTCTTTTCAAGGGTTTATTTATAAAATTTTCCAATTTTTTCCAATTCTTTCCTAACAAAGTCTTCTTATTACCTTAACTTATTATGCGAAATTCTAGGACCTTAGTACGTTTTTATGTTAATTAAAATCTGGCTTAATTTTTGTTAAAATTTACGTTTGGAAATATATTAAAATTTATTATATTTTTCGCGAAAATTTACTTTTTGTGAAATTTTACATTCAACTTAACATATGTACATAGGGTTTTTAAAATTTTTGTGTCAAACTTTACATTTGAGTAAAATGTGAGTTTTTTCAAATTTTAAGCTTATACAAGACAAGNAAATGTGAGTTTTTTCAAATTTTAAGCTTATAGAAACTTTTAAATTGAACAAGCTAAGGTCTCGGTTACAAATCACAGATTTGGTATTCATTTTCAAACTTTTCAACAGATTGAATGCTTTAGAGATCGTGGCGGACTTTGAATGTATGCCAAAACCTCAGCTAAACAAGGATCATTAAGCTTATCAAATAAAATAAAAATTATGTCATCAACGAACTCAAGAGTCGAATCAGCGACATGGTCAACTCAATGCACGGATTGATGTTTTTTCTAACGATTATTCCAGAACATGGTTCTTTACATTAGACCGCAGTTTCACTACCATTTATATTACTCTCTGTAACGTCATTAATAAATAAATAAATATTTATTTTTTCTGAATTTTTACTAAAAGCTTTAAAATATTTTTTTTTTGTAATTTGAGGTAAAATTGTACTAATTTTCTGTCAAGAATTGTTTTCAAATTTTACTCTTCACATGCGAGCATGTTTTTCTTCTTTTTTTATCAAAATTTACATTTTGACATTAATAAGTCTTAGGACTGAGGCACATTCAATGAAAATAGGAGGCGTAAAAAGATCTTTATAGAGCTGAGAGGTGTGAAAAAAGTTTAAAGTATTTTTTGTGATTAATTTTCAAAAGCATGCATACCCAAGACATATTCATGATACTTTTTTTCCCCCACTAAGGGCAAGCACTGTAGATTTTTTCTGAAAACTTTACTTTTTTGTCGTATTTCACTTTTTTTAATAAAAAAATACTTCAATATAATTTGAAATTAAAAACGATTATTTTACAATTAACGTTAGAATTTAAAAAAAAACAAAAATTATAGTAGTTAGGTACAGGCATATTCTATAATATCATCGTGTACGCAGGAAAGATTCATAAACTTGTAATTCACATTTCGCAACATATCTGCAAAAAGCGGCGTCATTGCCTCTCACTACTTCATCCAAAGGCACATAAAGATCATGTTTTGGATTATACTGAGCACGTCCTATTAGTTGTAAGAACTCATGCCTATCACGTAAACGTGAAAGTCGCGAAGTGAGTAATTCCGGAAAATCAACCAGCATTTCATGAGAAACTTTCATTTCTTTTTGGACGTAGGCGAAACGCTCCACCAAGTCATTTGAATCTGGAGTGGAAAATCAATATAAGCAAAACGATAAAACAAACTAATAATATACATATGTACATACGCATCATAAATAAACGAGGTTTCTTTATTAACAACTTTTTCAACTCGGCACTTTCAAAGCCCATTTCTTCCCGAAAGCAAAAGGTAGCTTGCCGTATGTGCTCTAAATTGTAAGTAATTAAACGTGGCTGTTTTACAGCCACTTTAAGTACCTGGCTGGTTTTGAGAGCAAAATTACGCTGTATGAATCCAAGGCGGCGCTCAATTCTGTCAGTGGAAAACATTAACCAAAACGGGTTAAGTGTAATGATGCGCGCTATCTGATCTTTTGCTAGATTCAGCTTGGTTAGGTAGTCGATTCGCGTTTGTAAGGTATCCAAGTCCTCCTTCAATATGAGTGGATTTTTTGTTAACCACTGACCTAGTAGTTCACTTTGTACCCCTTGATCTTGTAGGAAAAGTAGTGTTTTTGGAATATTCTCGTTGAATTCTTGTTCTAGCATAAATTGTGCTAATCCTTTGCGTTTTTCAATTTTATGCAAGTCCACACCCAGTTTGATAAATTGCTGTAAATTTGTTGATTCCTTTACATATTTACTCAAATTGTAAGTGGGAGAAATTGCAGGTATTTCATCTTCATCCTCTTTTTGGACAGACAAATTTGATTCATCACTTCTCACACTTTTAACAAGTTGACTACAGCATCTTATTTGTGTCAGAGTTTGAACAACATCAAATCTTCTTGGAGTTATTATTGAATTTAATAAATTAAAGCAATTTATCAAAGGCTTTGCCATATTTTATTTTTCAAATACAAAATATTACATCAAACCTGCTTATTGGTAGAGATGTTGAAATGCCGATAAAATTATTATCGCTACCCATCAATAAACTTCAAGCCTGATTAGCCATTCAGTTCAGTTCTTTTCCTTTCATATTCTTTAATTTCAGTTCTCTTTGGCTTATTTGTGCGATTAGCCATTCTCTTTGATTCTCATACAATGATGGCGACTAATTATTGTTGAACATTTTCTATAATGAATTTCAACGATTTGATTTGTAAAAAAATGAACTTATTTTTGATTTCTATAATATTAAAATTACTTTTGTGCAGTTTTTCAGTTAAAACCTGATCAGCTGTCGCCGTTCTCTTCGTTCTCGTCAGCCAAAATCAAAAATCAACAGAAAGAAGCAGAACGAAGTAGAAATGAACTGAAATGAAAAGAATGGCTTATCGTCGAAAAGCCATAAACCTGATTGTATCAGCTGTTAGATGAAGAGAAATGAAAAGAACTGAACTGAATGGTTAATCAGGCTTTAACTATCATTCATTAATTGATTAACTGTATAAAAAAGGTGATTTTTAAAAATATGATGAAATAATAAGTTTTAATACAGATTCGTTTAAACGCACTCAAATTTTTTGATATATTTCTCTCTCATTTGAACAGCAATTGATGCACAACAACAATTAATGATCCAAATTGTTCGTTAAAGTAACGGTTTTTTTCTATGAATATTATTTTTAAAGCATTGTTGTTGTTGTAAATATGTTATGGTATACTAATTTTTAAGTGATTCTAAGTACATATTCGTATAAACGCATCGAGATGCCTTAAAAGGAAACTTTTTGTAAAATTTAAAGTTTTTTTTAGGTTTCGACCATAGCTGGGGAATAATGATTAGTAATCGTAATAATCCCCAGCTGAAATGAAATAGTCCCCCAAAACAATGAAAAAGCCCCCAACGTTGAAAACACCAAAAAATGTTGGGGGTTATTTCATTTTGGCCGTTGGGGGTTATTTCATGCACCCAATTAAAGGTAGACAGGAATATAAGCCGGCCGGGATTAATGTCACTTGCCAAATTACAATAAAAATTTAATAAGTTTTTTAAAACAACAGAAATTTAATAATCAATTTAAAATAAACAATCATATACATCAAAATAAAAATATTGGTTTTTACTTTTGAAAATTTGTTATCCGTTAATAAGTGGAATATTTAACGATAGTTAAAATTTTTCGTTAATCATTAAATTTAAAGAACTCAAATAATAAAATTTTAGAAATCAAAAATAAAATTTTTTCTTTGTAATAACAAAGATATGAGAATAAAACACGGACCGAAAGGAACTATTACTTTTCAATTTTTACATCAAAAAGTAAAGTACTATACATATATTGTAGAGGAAGTACATGCAAGGTGCTGCATGCTTTTTAAATTTCAACTTTCTTGAGAAAAGTCATATATAATAGTTATTTTCGTTTTTTATATCTTTAAGTCAAATATAATAGTTTTTTTTGAGTTTTATTGATTTAGTTCAAATTTAATAGTTATTTTTGACTTTCCCTTATTAAGGTCAGAAATAAAAATAATTTTTTACAGTACTTATATATACTTTCACATACATGTTCATAGATCATATGTAGGGAGACCCAAAAGAATATCGAAAGAAAACAGAATATGCAAGCTTGTATGCTGATAATAATTTAACGGACTTAAGTTAACGAAGGTTAATTTAACGAAAGTTAACAAGTCCGTTAAAATTTTTAAAACGTTAACAAGTTAACAGATACTTGACCTTCGTTAATTAACGATTAACGGAATAACGAGTTAATACCCAGCTTTGGTTTGGGTTACATTCAGGTGAAAAACCGATTAATAGCCTGTGCTGAATAGGCCCGTGTGACGATGGCTAGAGCTAAAAAAAAATAAGAACAAAAGATGTTCAAAGTCTGATTTCTATTGAATCATTTGACTTGTAGGTTGATAAAATATAAACTATTTTTTAAATTGAGGGTTAAAGCCTGATTAGCCATTCTTTTCATTTCAGTTCTTTTCAGCTTCGTTCAGCTTCTTTCTGTTGATTTTTGATTTTGGCTGAAGAGAACGAAGAGAAGGGCGACAGCTGATCATGTTTTAAGTTTTGACATATATATGTCTTAGGGCTGGGTATTTATGAAAAATGTCGTCGGTAGCGAAACGCTACAAGCTACAAAAGATAATTTGAAATTCATTTACTACTTTGATTTTTGAGTCAATAAAATGACACAACAAATTCAATTCAATTCAAAAATAGCCTTCTTTATTATTATCAGAGACATATATATGGAAACTGTATTTCAATCAAAGATAAAAGGACTTCTAATTTTAATATTATAAAAATCACAAGTAAATTAATTTTTTAACAAATAATGTAGCTGAAATTATTTATATTATATTATTTACAGAAAATACTCAACTATTTTTAGTCGCTATCATTGTATGAGTGACAAAGAGAATGACTAATCGCACAAATAAGCCAAAGAACTGAAAGAAAAGAATATGAAAGGAAAAGAGCTGAACTGAACGCATAATCAGACCTTTACACTGAATAGAGTTAGTTGAAAAGTATTATTTCTATAGTAACACCACTGCTTTTTAATATGATATGTTTTATTTATTTTAAGGAGAATACTTTAAAAATTAATAAGTCAATTAATTAAAGTTTAAGGCATTTAATTTACTTTTACAAACATTTCTTTTAAAAAATGGACAAATTGCGGAGAGTACTTAGAGGAGATGATGATTCTCAGCAAGAGGAATCGAGCATCATTACTCAGGTAAACAAAGCACTTGTTGCTTTTGCTTCACGTACCTACTTACTTGTTGATTCTCATGTATTTACCTAACTAAATAATTGTGATTTCTGTTTTTCCTAAGATCAATGACATGTCTACGTTAAGCTGGTCAACACGTATTCAAGGATTTTGCATATGTTTTGGTTTAGGAATCGTATTATCCTTATTAGGTGGCATATCATTATTTTTTACCAACTTACGCGGATTTGCAATTTTTTACACTTGTGGCAATATCGTTTCATTAGCAAGGTAATTCCAACATTTAAACGGAATTTGATTTAACCGAAATATTTCGTCAAACATTCTTTTTAATTATGTATACGAAGTTTTTTGCTTAACTTTTTTATTTTCTTCTACAAAGTACTTGCTTTCTTACGGGTCCTGTTAATCAAGTGAAGCGAATGTTTGCGCCTACCCGGCTTATAGCAACAATTATTGTAATTGTGGCTCTTGTGATGACTTTATTATCAGCCCTTGTGGTAAATATCTACGCTCTCATGGCATTTCAATTAAAATTAACATGAAACTCCTACATACATACATTTTTCAGTGGCGTAAAGCTGGACTCAGTCTAATTTGTATTATCATTCAATTTCTTGGCATGACTTGGTATGCGCTCTCCTACATACCCTACGCTAGAGATGCGGTTAAAAAAACCGTTTCTGCTTGTATTGACGTATAACATTCAATATCAATAAGCTAAAGAATTAGTTATTATTTTTACTTCGATCTTCTTTTTTTATTATTATTTTCACATTTTTATCGTATACCTATATCTTAGATAAGTGTAATAACGCTTAATATTAGTATATTATTTACAAATGAATTATATTTATATAAAAATTTTATAAAAAAAATATTGTTGCTAAAAATATCTATAATATGAACTTGATTTACGGGCTTAAAAAATATCAAGCTTGAAAATTCACATACACAAAAAAATAGCAACATTTTAATTAAGCTTGAAAAACTCGACAACATTTAATTACTATACCTACATTTCATGTTTAATACAAAAATTTCCTCTTATATACATGTATGTTGCCTTT
The DNA here is from genome assembly GCA_001014935.1 of Liriomyza trifolii. NCBI lineage: Eukaryota > Metazoa > Arthropoda > Insecta > Diptera > Agromyzidae > Liriomyza > Liriomyza trifolii. The sequence continues at coordinate 3,772 of JXHJ01009835.1, read as the reverse complement.
ACTCCTGTTTACATAAAATGTCAAATTCGAAAAGAATGCAATTTTAATCATTGAAGTTGAAAGATCGAATCAGAATCCATACTTAAACTTTAAAATTTGTGTAAAATCGTAATATTTTACTTAAACTAACCGTTTAAGTGTTTACATGCATTTTACACTTTATGTAAACATGTGTAAAAAATGTAATGTTTTACATAAACAAGAATGTTCAGTATAATGTCACGTCTTTAGACATTTTTTATAACACCTTCACATCAAACCTTACATTCTAACTTAAATTATATTTCACCTATTAAGAGTTTACTATTATGTTGATATTTAAGTTGTTGTGGTTTTTGTTGTTTTTTTTTACGCCTTATGTGTCCACTAAACCCGTCACTAAACTGACCATAAATAGAAATAAGTTTGCTGCCAATACGGCATATAATCGCGTATAGCATCTGAAAGCAAGCGAACAATAGGGACATTGCTGACGGTATTCAGAACAAAGTCTAAGCGTTTTTTCGTGCAATCTTCGTAAAATGGTGAACGCACCAAGTACAATAACAGGCGTGTACAACGTCGAGACAGTTCCAGGCGCTGAGCTTTATTTAGCTGAGCACGATGTTGATATATTGCACTTAAACTCAATAAATCCATGCTCAAAGCTAAAACATACGATTGCCATTTTCGACTGCCACCGGCCAAATACATGCCAATTAAATGTATAAGAGGTTTTGTCACATAAACAAGTTCACCAAAAAGCAACTTTTTTTGCACATTAGATTTAAATGTTTCTGTTTGGAAATGCGGAAAATCCAAAGAACGATACTGCAAAGGCGGTGCACCTTCGACTTTGCGCATAATTCTGCCCGAACGTTTCAACTTGAATTGAAAACTGTTGCCATCTAAAAATGTAATATTTTCCACATCCTGTGATGGCTGTGTGCCTTTCTTGCTTCTATTTGTGAAGGGAATGGGGGGAAAAGCGAGTATCTTGTCTTTGCTCTGGTTGAACAAATAAAGCCTACATGTGAGCTTGATTAACTGCACCAGGGTTATACTTGTCCATTTGGCGCGTTTACCACCCCAACGACGGCTAATAAGCTCAACAAACACTTCCGAGTGATCAATGATTGTAAGCAAGACTTTGATGCGATGCACTAAATGATTTGCATGCTTCATTTGTTGTGGGGTTGATGTGATAATGCGATCATGATAGAATACCATCAGGTTAGATAAAGAATAGGCTAATTCCGCCATTATATTGGAATCTGTTGCGCGACCTGCAAAAGCAAAAATGACAGCATGTAGTTACAAACAATTTTTAATGCAATGATAGAAATTCTGAGACTACAACAGATTTCACTGTATTTGAGTATTTGTTCTTGAAATTTAATATTTGGTTTCAATATTCGAGGTCGGCCATAAAATATAGTTCAATTTGTAGCATTTGAGAGAATCTAACATACCGACAAGAAATGAAGACCATTTTAAAGCCGATTCCAAATCTCTGACAAGATCGGGATTTTTGATTACCCAAGATTCGTAAGCTTTGTGTTTTCGTAATAATTGTTCCATTATTATTTTAATAATTATTTAAAATATTATTGTGAAAGACAAAGTTCAATTAATATCATTACTGCGACGCGATAACTCTACACAAAATTTCAATGTGAGAATAGTGTGACCAGCTAAATTTTTTTTTATTTTTACTGCCGGTATACTTTCATGCGAATGCATTAATTGGCATTTTGATAAATTTAAGATAATACTGAAAAAATATAGTAAAAAACGAACTTTTTTTTATTTAAATTAGAATAAAATTTAAAAAAAGACATTTTTTATTTAAATTAAATATTCTTTTTTTTATGTGTGTAGAGTTGCTTCTATTACGTTTTTTTAGCGTTGGCAATAACAGCTAGTTTGATGAACGTATGATATCAAAGTATAACGTAAAATGATAAATATCGTTTCATAAAAGTACTATCAATACAAACAATATATCTAGCAAAATAAATAAGAAATAACTATCATAAATAAATAATCTATTTGAAAATAGAGTTGTGTGTGTTGTGTGTACTCTTTGCAAAATCAACTCTTAAATAAACATTACACATTACTTTGCACTCAAATGAATAATTGTCTCATGAGCAAGAGAAATCAATTATAAAATTTATGTAGAGGTACACACCACTATAAAGTAAGTGTCATGTAAATATATTGAGAAACTAAATGAGTAACAATAAAGCGGCTGCTTTATGAGAATTATATTGTATTATTATTATTAATATTAAAAAAAGAATTAAACAAAATAAATTAAAGCTAAACTGTCAACTGCTGTGAACGTTTGTTTGTTATACGCACACATGTTGTGTGTGGTTAATATATATATAAAAAAAAAATTTATTCAAAAATATTAGGTATATTTTTGTTGAAAAACTCATTAGTTTATGAAATGATTACTAGTTAGAAAAGTAAAACAGCATAGACAGGTTTGTAGAGTCAATAAGATAGATAGATTATGTGTAAAAAAATGCAACCGTGCTAAGGTAAAAGAAATCGGTACAATTGCTTTAACCATCGCCATTTTCAATTCTACATAGTCGCTAACGTCATGGCACTGATAATATTTAAATAATAGTGAATTGTGTGCGTTTTTAAGTCAATTTGAAGTATTAAGAGAAATTTGTGAACAAATTCTTATTACTTGTATGATTGCTAAAAGTATTTGATTACCATTTAATAAGAGAATCCATAGAAACAAGTTATAAGCTATACGAAAGAAATATCGATTAAGTTTGAACACAAGTGGTGATTCCGTGATGCAAGAAGACATGTAAAAAGGGAAAAAGGAAAATACATACATAGTAAAAAAAAAAGAAAACAAAAAATATTTTTAATAAAATAACATACAAAATTATTTAGTTTCGTTCGACTATGTACAATTTTGCTGTGTTGTGTTTTTTATTTATACTCATCTAATTCAATTGAATACAAAAAGTTATTAAACGGTAAATATAACAACGAAAAAGAAGCGAAAGAAGAAGAAAAAAAAGAAATACATACTTAAAGAGCGTGCGTCTACAAACTAACCGATAAAAGGATATGTATGTCCTTTGAAGTAAACATACAATTCCCTACCTACAAAATTAGTTTTTTTTTCTATTTTTTGATGTTTTTTTTTTGTATATTCAAGCTAAAATGTGTGTAAATGTGTATTAGACGAGTAATTATCTTAACTGACAGTAATTTATCTTTGAAAAAAATCCAACAACAACAATATAAATAAATTAAACAAACGTGCATACACATATAGATACCTATAAAAAAAATTACCTACATATATACATGGATATACGTATAATATATATATGAATATAAATCTATATATACATACATATATGTATGTCATAGAAAACAATATTTATTTCTGTTTTTTGTAACTTTTATTTAATATAAAAATTTGTTATTATTGTTGTTGTTTTGAGTGTGTGTGTGGTGTTAGAATGTATGTGCATGTTTGTGGAATTTGTAAATAAAAGCAATGTAACTAATTAAAGAATTGAGTAAAAATTATAAAATTGAAAAAAAAAAAAAAAAAAAACAACAACAATTCCTTGAAAGTTAATAGAAAGAGAGCGATATACATTTGTATTCCCATATAAATATGTTAGTGGGTATGAAAAGCTAAAAAATCGTAACACCTTCATTAAATCTCATAGTTATATATGTTGCAGCTGTGTGCAGTTAAAAGAAAATTGCTTTTATTTATTTATCAAAAAAAAAAAAA